>PVKH010000300.1:0-41121 GCA_004027955.1 Chaetophractus vellerosus
AGCAAGAGCAAGCAGAAGGGGGGGGGGAATATGTAATAAATAAAAATAAATAAATAAAATCTTAAAAAAAAAAAGAAAGCTAAATACAGCTAACTATTCATTTTTCAGCCCATAGTTTATAAAGAAAATAGACATCTCTTGGCTTTTCACTTGGCTCAGATCTACTACTATTGTGGCCAAACCCAAACAACTGAAATATTTGAGGGTTCTTTCTCCCCATATATCTACTAAGGTACAAGGAAGAGCAGTAGGTACTGCGAGTGTCAAAAAATGAGATCCAGTTCATCTCTCAGTCAGATTAGTTCAGTGGCATTGTCAACTCAAAACACTTCCTTTCTCTGCAAATGAAGATTCTTGATTATTAAACATGATATATAATTGTATCAATTAAAGGTTTTTTGAAAAATATTTGCTCACAACCATTCTTTGTCACTTCACCATAAACTCAAGCTATAAAATGAGTACTTCTGATTTTAACTAGTCATCTCTTGGGCCTGCACTTAGTAATACTTTACAAGGAAAATTCATTTCCTGTTTGTGTATACATAAAGTGGAATATAAAGAATAAAACTATCAACCTGCCATCTTATGTGATAATGATGGACTAATTATTTAACTCACATCCAAACTCTATCTTGAACTGCACAGGCTCTTCCTTGGCTCTCTCTCAAAGGAAAGCAAAGGAGTTGGTTTAAGCTTAAAAGAAAGCAAAAAACAGGACATTTACTGAAAGAGTAAATATTCTGCTTGAATGAACAAACAATAATTTACCTTTGTTGATTCTATCAGATGTGATATAACTGACTAAACATAATAAACATATACTTTTAAAGAAGAAAATACTTCTGCCAAGCTCCTTTCAATATCTAGTAAAAAGAATGCTTGCCAGGTTCTCACACACACTCCAACAACAGAGCTTTAAAGTATGGCAACTATTCACACTTTTAAAGCACACTGAAGTAGTCCAAAGCAAGCTCTTAAAATATTTTTAGAAGTTTCTTTAATTAATTTAAAACATGGAGCTTGTATGGGGAACACACATTACAGAGTGATAAATGCTTATGTCTATTATAAGAGAAATTCTACTCGGTGTAAGTAAGAATAAGCACAAATCTGGTTGTTTTTAGAACCTGCTGAGATTTAGTTCCTCTGCAGCAAATCCAAGAAAAGTGTGAGACAGAATAAATGTCCTATTTTCTTTCTCGTGCCTGGAGATTACTTTAGTTGAATAGGTGACTTCATCATTTTCTTGCACTTTCTGTAATTCTAGGATAACTGCCAATGACACATTTTTCTCAACTATTCTAAGGCATCTTTCAAGCCGTGTTTACCCAAATATTGCCAGAGAAAATATTTACCTCAAAGACAGTGTTTCTCTCTCTCTTGTCAGTGGTACCCATCAGAAGTGTTAGGCTATTTTTTTTTTCCCTGCAGCAATTAATAGGAAATTGCCTACATCCATCATTTTTAATGCAAGCGATATTCAGACCCATCAGGGAAATATATGAAAGACAAATATCCTGATTGCTTAAGGTTGATCTCAAGGTCAGTGTAAACGATCCACAGGAAACATTTACAGGCAACTGAAATGGCTTATAATTTGTCAGTCATCTCTTAGAGCTCTCTTCAGTAGATAAGGTGTATCTCTGTAATTTGAAGTGGCCAACACAAGTTTTGACTCAAAGAGAAGGCTCAGAGTAGGTTAAATGAAAGAGAACACATTCGTGCCATCTGGAGCCTGGTGAGGCAAAGAGATCAGCAGCAGATAGCTCCCCAGGTGCGTTTTTCTACTAGAGGGTTGATGCACCTCTCTGATTTAATACAAGATTACCTAGCAATAAACCTTGTACTTCTTTTTGTTTAGTGAAGAAAAAAAACAGTCTGGAGTTTGAAAAATATTTCACATCTGAGGTTTCTGGGTTTTTTTTTTTTCTCAAATGGCAGATATATCAATTGAACAAATCTAGTAGTGGAAAACACTGACAAGTCAACAGCATAGACATTAGAAGAAAATAAATGTTCTTTTTGTCAAAAAGAAAGAGGGACTCTATGGATCCAAGGCGGTCAATTGTAAGGAAAGAGCAAGTATTAATGCTGTCATACGGTTTTAAAATAGCCTGGGATTAAAAAAAAAAAAGAACAAGTGGGTGCTTTCTGCTTATTTTTTCCATGAAGAAAATTGAATCAGCTCTGGTTGGGCAGATCAGATGATTTCAGAAACCACATCCTCATTTCTCAGAACCAGATTCCACCTTTCATATTTCAGTATTATTAGCTCTGTCCCCACTTTCTTCCTTTGAAACCACTGCCCGTGTACTCTGTCCTCCAGTGACCAGATGCTACTAATACTAAGCAAGTCCCCCATTTTCATGACTAGAGTGATGTTTAAAGGGAAGTAGGTCAGGCAAAAAGAGAGGGAAAAGGTAGAACTCAGGGTGGGTTGGTCAGCACTGGAAATAGTAAACACACACACGTACATGTGTTGACTTTATTGTTTTTTTTAAAATGGCTGATAATTAGGGTTAAAAATAAGTATCCAATTTCCCTTTTCTGATTGCTTAATGACTGTGCAGTTTGAAGTTCTTTTATGAATCCCAGAAAGAAAAAGATTATGTTCTTGAGCTAATCCATTCCTGAGGGTGTGAGGGCCTTTTGATTGGACTACGTTAGTGGGGCGTGACTTACACTGTGTCTCCGCCTTCTTACTGGGGCTTATATAAAAGGAAACAGAGAGACACACACAGAGAAAGGAAGCTGCTATACTGAATCTGCCATGTGAGAGAGAGTACTGCAGGAAAACAGAGAAGCCCTGTGAGGCTGAGAGGTCCCTGAGTCTGGAATCAGCAGAGCACAGAGGCATGGAAAGAAGCCCCGAAGGGGCCCACTGAGCAGCTCAAGGCTGAAGAGCTCAGCAGAGCAATATGTCTCATAGCCCACAGCTGAACTCAGTAAGAAAGTGGAGCAGCCAAGATTGAGAAAGGAGGCCCACAAAGAGATAAGCCCAATGGCTGGCGGCCCACGGCTGGGCTCTGGTTAACTGTAAGTTCAGAGGAGAAGGCAGGGACCTCAGCAGAAGTCGGCCAGTCTTGCTTCACCACGTGGCAGGGCACCAGGATACCAGTAGCTGACTCTGTTGAGAAAGCATCTCTTCTGATGCCTTCAGAAATGTAAGCTTTAACCCTAAATAAAATTCCTATTATAAAAGTCAACCCATTTCTGGTACTTTGCATCAGCAACCCTTTGGCAAACTAAGACAATGATACATCTACATCGTTGAGGGAACCCTTATGCCACTTTGATATTTTTATCACAGTTCACATCCGAGAAGGAATTTTTGCTTCTCATTCTGCCTCTTTACTCATTTCTCTCCATGGTAGGAAGAATGACTTGTTTGGTTTGAGAAGTAAGAAAACCTCCAATTCACTTATGTAAACAGGGGCAGTGTGACTCCACGGAAACAAGGACCCTCTCTGCCTTGCCTTCTCCTGCCTTCCCTCAAACAGAGGATACTCTCCCATTCCTCTCTATTCATAAGGAAAGCCAAGTGAGTCAAGGTCCCTCCATAGTTTCTCTACCTACACCTCAAAATGTAACTTGCTAATTCAGGATGAAATAGACTCTCCTCTGTCTATTCTAGCTTTACCAATGTTTTAGTTATCTACAGCTGCCTAATAAAGCATTCCAAAATAGGTGCTGTAAAAATTAATAATCATTTGTAATTTCTTACAGTTTCTTCACAGAGTTAAGAAATCTGATTTGGCACAATGAGTTTGACCTAGCTGTGCTCCAAGATGTCTGGGGTCCCAGCTGGAAGACTTGTAGACTGGGGACTGGAACCAACTGAAGGCTTGCTTACTCCCCCGTCTGGAAGTTAATGCAGGATAAGGCCTTAGCTGCATCTGTTGATGGGAACATCAGCACATGGCCTCCCTATGTGGACCGAGCTTCCTTATAACATGGTGGCTGGCTTCCAAAAGTGAGATTCGAGAGAGAGAAAACAAGCACCTGGTGGAAGCGGTATCATTTTTACTTTATTATTACCTCACCTTGAATGACACATATCATCACTTCCATCATTCTCCATTGATCAGGACCATCAAGAATTGGAGAGAGGCGACATGTACCCTCTCTTTCAGTGGGAGGAGTGTCAGTCACAGTATAGGAAGAGCATATAAGATGGGACAAATGTATTGGCAGGAGCATCTGTGGAGAATACAATTTGTCACCACCAATAACAAAATGGTATTGTGTGTTTAACCTCGGGTGACTTCTTGAGGAAGGATGAATTATTAGGCTCCACCACTATCCAACTATTTTCAACAGTCATTTCAATTTCACAAGCATGACAATTTCTCCATATGCATGGCAATACACTAGGAATGTTACAAAGGTATTTGGTTTGTACTAATGTAATTGGTACAGTCCCTGCCTTTGTGGTGCCTAATAATTGTTAATGTCTTACATTTCCTAGTGATAGATATATATATATCACATACACACACACACACACACACACACATATATACACATATATATGTGTATATATATGACCTATCTTATTTGATTCTTTAAAGATTCTTGTGAGTAATTATGTCTTTTATATATGAGGAAACTGAAAGTCAGAAAGAAGACTTCAGGGACTCAGGGTCATACAAGTAACTTCCTATCAGTTTTTAATTGCCTTGTGAAGTCCTTCTTCCTATTTTTATTCTCCCTCAGTAGTCTTTAGAGATTTAATTTAATCAGAAAGTAATTTTATTGCATAAAAATGATAGTTCAAATAAAAACATTACAATCTTGTGTTCAGCACTCATCATATCCCTACTCCCCATATTAGAAAAAAAAAGGGAAAAAAGAATATTGATTAGAAACAAATAAGAGTAGAAACTACCAAAGAAGAGAAGAACTATAAAGAGAGCAAAGACAGATATCTCAGCAGCAAAATTGGATTTTTCTCTGTTCTATGTTAGAATTGATCTTGTAAAAGTAATGGATGATTCACTTCTCTTGATATTTTGCAGACATACCTTAATGAATGAAGCAGACAATTTCCTGATGTATATACTAAACTGTAGAAAGTATTCTTAACATGCATAAAGACTCAGTGTGGCGATATAAATCAAAAGACAGCCAGTATTTGATGGAGTTCCATCAAATGGGCCACAAAAAAATATACAGAAAAGCCTAATAACATGTAAAGAGTCAATCATTCACTTGTTCAACAATAGGGATGAAAGAATGTTCCACCATATAGAGTAGAAGAGCTGGTAAAACGAAAGCAAAAGTGAGGCCCATGTAAACCGTGGATGGATTTGGGTGGGGTAAGTTTTGCTAAAGGCAGCCGGTATCTATATTTTCATACTGGTGCAAGAGCCAAGAGAGAAGCCTTTTTCTATTATTCTTAGCTCATCTATCTACCACAATCTATTTATTTAGGTTGTTTCTCAGATACCCTTTAGGCCTGGGTCTTTGTGAATGATGACAATATACAGGATCCAGTCAGAAAGCTAGCTCCTTAATGGTTTTGCTGCCAAATGTGCAGGCAAAACCTGGGGATTTATGAATAAATAAAGGCAAACCTTCAGATACCTTGCCAAATGAATTCAAACAATATTCTGCAGGCGTTGAGAGAAAGGAAAATAAATTTTTATTCAAGACTAACTCCAAGACTATGGACTTAATAATAATTCAGGTTTGACTTTTAAAATGTTTAGAAGATAACTTTAAAATTGACCTGGATGGTACCTATTTTAAATACATTTATCAGTTTATTATTTAGGTCTATTCTTACTAAAGATATATAAGGAAAATAAGAACTCTACTGCAACATTCTTTTCGTTTATTCAAAGTCATTCAAGTGGATAAGTGCCTAAATATATTAAATTTTAGCAGCAACTTGACAAATCCCATTTTAAAATGTTTCATTGCCAAAATTTTAAAACATACAAAAAATAGGATAAGACCATGAACTTCTGTAAACAGTTATCACCATATCAATAATTACCAAGAAGTTGCCACATTAATTCATCTATTTTACCACCTCTCTCTGAATTACTTCAATTTAAGTCCCAGCCATCATTTCACCCCTACATACTTCTGAATGTACCTCTAAAAATTATAAATGCTTTCTTAAAATCCTCGATGCTATTATCAAACAAAAAAACAGAATTAGTCCTTGGTGTCATCTAGTACCAGCTACATATTCAAATTTCCCAGGTTGTCTCTAAAATTTGTTTCATGGTTGTTTTGTTTGAAATAGGATTTGAATAAGGTCCTCACATTATAGCTACTTCTTACAGTCATTAAAATTGTTTAGGCTTTAACCCATGACCATGAGGTTTACCAGGGGGTATATCATTATTTACCCTGGTTAGAAAACGTCACCAATTGTCTCAATCTTGCTCCAACATACATGTTCCAGAAAAACTGGCTCCAAGTCAGGGCCTCAAACTGCAAAGGGAGGAAAGAGACAAATCAAGGCAAAGTAACAAAAGAAGGAATAGTCAGGTATAGGACTAATGAAGAGAAATTTTTCTCTCTTCTTTCTGGGAAGATTCAGAATGAAAAGAGCAAGTAGACAAAGAAAAAATTTTGACAACGGCACCCCACTATGTCATTAAAAGCTTTTCTTCTGGAATCTAAGCTTAGTTTGGAGCACTAGCTATTGCTACCAATCTACTGTCCAATGGAATTAAGAAATATGTCCACAATCAGTCTTACCAACAATAAACAGATTTATTTCAGTGCTTCTTGAGTGCATGATGCTTATTGTACTAGAATGAGTGAGGAATATGTGTCGAATATAGCGTAAAGAAAGACTCTGCCTTCAGAGAAGTAAATCTATACATGAGAATGAAAGCAAATGTAAGGAGAGTCACAAAACACATGTGTATTTTGTTAGGCAGAATTCTAAGATGGTGCCCCAAATTCTCACTCCTTGATGTATGCACTTTGTATAATCATGAATGTGGGTAGAAACTGATAGGATAGTTACTCTCCTGATGATATTACATTACATGACAAATGGTGATGGGACAGTCACTCCCACGATTCTGTTATGTTATATAAGAAGGATTGGAAGTCAGAGAGATGCACTGCTGCTGGACTGGAAAAAAGCAAACATCCATGTTATGAACTGTCCATGGAGACCACATGGCAAAGAACTGCAGGCAGTCTCTGGGAGCTGAGAGCAGGGAGCAAGAAAATGGACACTTCATTCTTACAATTACAAGAAACTGAATTCTGCCAACAACCTGAAAGAGCTCATAAGAGGACCCTGGGCTCCAGATGAGAACCTGGCCAATACCTTGACTGCAGCCTTGTGAGATCCTAAGGAGAAGATCAAGCTTGCCTGAACCCCTGACCCAATGAACTGGTAAGATAAAAATTTTATGTTGTTTCAAGAAGCTCAGTTTGTGAACATTCGATGCACAGCAAAAGGAAATGAATACTCTGTATACCTATTTACATATTATATCTGTGGATTAAGAATAACGTGTCAGCAAGTTTGGAGTCAGGAAGTAATTATAGTATAATTGTGACAAGTATAATTAGGAACACTGGTTTGAAGGATGAAAGGGAGAACAGTGAAGCACATACCACCAGTTGCCTAAGCAATAGCTATTGTCCATTCTTCTTCCATGCTAAACAAAGCCCTGGTTTGTTCAACTTGTAGCCCTACCTTTCAGGGAAGGAGGGACCAGCCTTAGAGGGTGATTCTGATTTGGTCCGATCCAATTACAGTGGCCTCATTCACTCTGAAGTCATTGGTTTAGGTGTAGGGATGGAGAGAAGTTCTGTTATGTGAGACATGAGAAGTCTGCTGTGAAACATTCTCCTCACTGTTAAAAAGTCACACATGGGAGGAAGCAGTCCTTTTGCTTCCTCTAAAATTACCTGACTGTGATGGCTGTAATTCTATCAACTATCTGGGGACAATAAAGAAAGCCAGCATAAGAAAACCAGGCTAAATGCTGAACATGGCAGAATAGAAAATGACTATGATTCGATGACCTTGATGATGCCATTGAGCCCATTAATTAAAAAAACACGAAGTCACCCCACCATAAGACCTTTTGTTGTTTGACTTAATAAATAATATAGTAGGCTATTTTAGCTGTATATTCTGTTATTTGCTGCTGAAGGAATTCTAATTTGTTTTTGTGCAGTATTGTGTACACGGGGTGTGGGTGCAGAAAGCTCTAATCAAATGTGTGCATAGAAGGAGCACATACTTGATTAGTGCTTATTATCAAGAGGTCAAAATATATTTGCAAAATTCTCCTTCCCTCGTAACACACATTAGACCCATCCTAAGCAATATGAAACTGGTGTCTTCACTAGAAGGTACTCTAACATTTAATTCTTTCTTTAGGCCCTGAACAATGCTACACGTTCTTACTTATTCCCAGAAATGGCCTTTTAGTATAGACTGAAATGCAAACTTCTAGAGTACCAACAAGAATTTATGGTTCATTGGAAAAATATCCCATTTCCTCAACCTCTTCTTGGAAGAGTCCTTCCCCTTCTTACACAAATTGAATACTGTTTCTTTTCTGTAGACAGTGCTTCCCCTTCAGCCCTCTCAAGTGGTGCCAGAATTTTTTCCCTTAGCCGCCTAACAATGCACTTGAATTTAGGGTGGCTGTCCACCTTGAACTTAGGAAAAAATTTAAAAACCTAGACAAAACAAGAGGAACAAATTATGGTAAAGAGAGAAAAGAGGAAAAAAAGGCACCAGTATCTAACAAACATGTAACTGAAGTCCCAGAGGAAAGGAAAACAGGGCAGAGGGAATATTTGAAAAGATGATAGTTGAGAGTTTTCCAAAATTAATCAGAATTATTAAGCAGATTCAAGAAGCACTGTGAGCCACAAGCAGGATAATTTTTTTAAATATAGGCACATCATACTAAATTACTGAAAACCAAAAACAGAGAAATCTTACAATCATACAGAGTAGGATAAAGACATTATTCTAAAAGGACCAACAGTTACACTGCGGGAGATTTTGCAACAGAAGCCATGAAAGCCAGAAGACATAGCATCAGTAACTTAAAAGCACTGAATAAAAAGAACTGCTGCCCCAGAACACTATACCCAAAGAAAATATTCTTCAAAAGTAGGAGTACACCAGAGACATTTTCTGACAAAGAAAAATAGAAAATTTAGCTCCTACAGACATGCACGAAAAGAAATCCTAAAAAGTGTTTTTCAGGGAGAAAGGAAATGAAACTCAACGGGAGCTCAAAAATCCGTGAAGGAATGAAGAGCAATAAAAATTATAAATATGTATAAATTTGAATGACCATTGCTTCTATAACAAAAATATAGTAGAGTGTTGTTGTTTTTTTAAGATTTTTTTTTTATTCCATCCCCCCTTGCCGCTTGTGCTCGCTGTCTGCTTTCTGTGTCCATTCACTGCATGTTCTTCTGTGTCTGCTTGTCTTCTGGTCTCCTCTTTACGAGGCACCGGGAATCGAGCCTGGGACCTTCCAACATGGGAGAGAGGCACGCAATCACTTGAGCCAGCTCCCTGGTTTGTTGTGCCTCTCACTGTGTCTCCTCTGTGTCTTTTTTGTTGCATCATCTTGTTGCACCAGGTCGCCATGTGGGCCCCCTTGCCTTCACCAGGAGGGTCCTGGGAATCGAACCCAGGACCTCTCATATGGTAGACAGGAGCCCAATCACTTGAGCCACATCTGCTCCCCAGTGCTTCTTAACAAATACACATATATATATTTGTTATGTATATGTGTATATGTGTATATACATAAAGAAAAAAGTAGTGTATAAGCCAGGAGGGGAGTTAATGGTGTTAAAGTGTTTTAAGGCTCTTATATTATCTGGGAAGAGTGTAAGATCCTGATATGACAACTACGTATGGTGTAATTTCTAGAATAACCATTAATAGAAGAGGAAAATACTATATAACTACTATATGAGTTCATAGAGAGGTAAAAAAGATATAAATGATAATCCAAAAGAAGCAGAAAAGAGGGGAAAATGGAATCAGACAAAAGTTGGAGTAAAGCAAAAGTAAATAGAAAGATGGTGAATTTACATCCCAAGATACCGATAATTACCTTATTGACTAAATATCCCATTTTAAAAAAAAATGTCAAGCTCAACTGCATGCTGCTAACAAGTAAAACATTTATAAAGATATTGAAAGATTAGCAAGAGGATCTCCTGGTGTGACTTTGGATTTGTTTATTTCTCCTTATAGTTCTGTCAATTTTTAATTTATTTAATATGAGATTATGTGCACATATATTCATTTATAAAACAATTGTTACTATATCAACTTTCTACATTTCAAAATACCTATCAAAATAAATAGAAGATTTGAAGTATCTGGTAAACTACTTGTTTTAATAGATATGTGTAGAATACTGCAACCAATAACTGTAGAATAGGCTTTATCATTTTTTTTTTGAGTAAGTTTAGATTCACAGAACAGTTGCTGTAAAAGCAGGTTCCCTCAGATTCCCCTACTGTTAACATCTTACATAACCACAGTTCATTAGTACAATATTATTAACTAAATTACAAACTGATAAGGTTAACCATGCTCACTTGGTTGAGGTGGTACCTGCCAGGTTTATTCATGATAAAGTTACTGTTTTGGAAGCAAGTCATTAATTTCCAACCATACTTTACTGGGGAAGAGAATCAACTTCCATTTATTTATATCAATATTCATGAATATTTATTTTTTGAGGTGGTTATCATCTAATATCATTATTTATAATGTTACTCAATTTGTTCCAGCTTTGGCCACTGGGAACTCATTCAGATTGGACCTCCTCACATGATCCTATGCTTTTTTGTTTTTATTTTTGGAGCACTTCCTTACTTTCTGGCACTACAAGATGTTACAGGCTCATCTAATATCTTGCCTGTCTCAGCCATAGAATCAACCACTTCTCCAAGGAACCCTAGCTCCTTTCAAATGGAAACTGGTATTGAGAACCAATATATGGTTTCTAGGTAGTGTACATTGCTAATGGATGTCACTGCTTCTAGATCCAATAGAGAGAGTAAAGAAATGTATTTATGTATATTGACCTATGTATATAAACATGAGCCCATTCTAATAGCTCTGGCTCGAAGCCAACACCCTAGGGCATTCTCGTATTTCATCTTTGCTTATTTGTAACTTCTCTTACAGTGAGAAACCGACTAGTCATTTATAACATGTGTTACTTTTATACACCTTTAAAAATTTATTAGAAGCTGGTCCATGAAGTTTTAACAAATAATACAGACTATATTCTCTGACTCTCAGACACTTTTATATTATAAATAAATAAAGAGAATAAGCCATTTCTGGTCAACCAAGATGGTAGAATAAGAGCTCCACAGTGCCATTCCCGCCCAGGATCTTTGAATAACTAGTAAAAACCGGCAGAACCATCTTCCTCAAAAGTACAGAAAACAATTAAAGGTCTGCAGTAACTCAGCAAGCACCAAATCAAGAAAATACAGCTTTAAAAACAGTAGGAGAAGTTTACAGCATATTTCTGGCCACTCCCTAAACTCCTCTCCAGTATAGTATGGACCATCCTGTGCTCCCATTAAAGGTCCCTGCCCTGCGCCAAAAGTAGCAGAGTAAACCCTATGTGCATAGTGGAGTGCCTGAATGTCAATGCCATTCTGTCAGGTTCAGCATGAAAGACTTAACTAAGAAACTTCTCTGGCTCAGCCTCCCTGAACTTGCTCTATAGGCAGAAGCAGACTATAGACAGCTAAAGCAGTGGGAGAAACAATTAAGTATAAGTGGCCTGGGGTAAAGGATTACATGCTTTAACATATACATTAGAGAACTCAGGAAGGGAGGAAAGTATATTTCATGGGGAGTAAAAGGGATATTCAGTTTCCTATAAAAGGGGCAATTCCTAAGGCCAGGAGGGAGTGCAAGCACAGGACTAGACACAGGCTCAGAAAAGACAGAGAGGACCCAGCACTTCACTTTCACCACAGACAGATCTTTCTTGATAGGAAGGCTAAATACTGAAGGAGAGTACCAGCGAATGCAGAGTCAATATGCAAAAACTATGAAAGGTGATTTTTGCATTGGTTTGTTATATGTTTTGTTAGCTCCTGACACTCAAGAAGATCTCTGTGATATTGCTATCTGGATACAAATTTTAGGAAGATACAGCTCAGTAACTAAATCTCAAAATTAAAACATTAAAATATTAAAACCTACAGTGTGCAACAAAAGACTACAAGACAAAGAAATGGGAAATGATGGCCCATCCAGAGGAAAAAGATAAAAAATTCAGAAACCATCAATGAAGAATACCAGACTTTGAATATACTAGAAAAGATTTTTTTAAAAATGATACTCAATATGCACAAGGATAAAGGAAAACAGGCTATCAGAAAAACAACGGGTAAACAATATAATAGTCACAATAAAGAGACAAAGTTTAAAAAGGACCCAAACAGAAAGAAATACTGGAGTTGAAGACCACAATACCTGAAATGAAATATTCCACAGAAGATTTCAGTAGGACATTGGCGCTGACATAGAAAATCAGTGAACTCAAAGAAAGGACTATTGAAATGATTCAGTTTGCGGTGCAAAAAGAAAAAATAATGGAAAAAGGGAAGCAAAGCCTAAGAGACATGTGGGATACCATCAAGCATGCCAATATAAGCCTTATAGGAGTTCCAGAGATGAAAAGAGATAGGGGCAGAAAGAATATTCAGAGAAATAATGGCAGAAAACTTCCCAATCTTACTGAAAGACCTGATTACACATACTCCATGGATATATCCAGAGAGAACCACTCTCAGACACACAGTCAAATTGTTGAATGCCAACTACAATGAGGGAGTTCTGAAAGCTGCAAGAGAAAAGCAACGTGTTATGGACATGGAAACCCCACAAGATTAACTGCTGATTTCTCATCAGAAATCATGGAGGCAAGAAGGAAGTGAGATGAAATATTTAAAGTACTTTATGGAGGAGCAGTTATAGCTCAGTTGTTGAGCACCTGCTTCCCATGTATGAGGTCCTGGATTCAATCCCTGGCACCTCCTGAAAAATAAACAGACAGACAGACAGAGAGATAGATAACAGTGCGTTGCAAAAACAATTGCCAACCAAGAAATTTATATCCAGTGAGACTGTCATTCAAAAATAAGGGAGAGAGCCCTACCCTGATCAAGATGGTGGAGTAAGAAGCTTCAAGGTCCTGTAATTCCACAGATGCTTTGAACAACCAAGAACTGACAGGAACGTCTTTCTCAAAGCTCCAGAAAACAGTTCAAGAATTGTAATAACAGAGCAAGTGTCAAAGAAAAAAAAAAGGCTACTTAAAAGTGGTAAGCTCTCGTGGAGTCCTGGCTGACGCTTCTCCCACCCCTCATGAGCTAGGCACAGAGCTGGCCACAAACCCAGTACAGATCCTTGTCCTGGTTCCAGAGGGAACACAGTAACACTAGTGCACATACTGGAAGCACATACATATGCCTGGCCCACTATGTCTGGTGGTAACTTGAAGGACTCACTGTCCCAGAACTTGCTCTGCATGTAGAAGGTGGCTCATAGAGCTCCCCTACAGAATTCCTAGGGTAAGGGATTGCTGACTGTAGGACTTACAGTGCAGTGTCAAGAGTGTGAGGAAACTGTTTGCCAGGGAATAGGAGACATTTGTATCCTGGAACTTCTAGAGTGAAATGTACATGCCCAAGACAAGATGCATGCACAGAAACGACCAAGAAGGCCCCTATGCTTTGGCCTGGAGCTATTCTCTAAATTCCTTGTATTCATAAACTCGGAAGGAGAACACTCACACAGGTCAATCTGCAAAGTGTGGGAAAAGTATTTTCTTCCCCCCCCCCTTTTTTTTTTGTTAGTTCCTGGCACTCAAGGAAAGCTCTATCATAGTACTAACTGGTAAGGAACAGACATCTCATGGTCTAAATTCAAGTGATAACATATTAAAATATCAAATGTCCATCCAGGTCTAAACAAAAGATCACAAAACATACAAAGAAACAGGAAATGATGGCCTGGGCAAAGAAGATTAAAGCATTAGAAACTATCAATGAGGAGGACCAGATCTGGGACATACTAGACAAAGACTTTTAAAAAGTTGTCCTAAATATGCTCAATGAGCTAAAGGAAAATTTGGACAAAGAATTATAGAAAATCAGAAAAACAATAGATAATCACAAAAAGAATGTCAATAAAGATGGAGATTACGAAAAAGAACTAAACAGAGCTGAAGACCACTGTAACAGATATTAAAAATTCCCTAGACTAATTTTAGTTTCCTATCTGCAAAAACAAATACCATACAATGGGTTGGCTTAACAACCATAGATTATTAAGGGTTTCAGAGGCTAGAAGGCTTGCTCCCTCTCAGAGTCAGTATCTTCAGACTGGCTAACAATCTCAGAGGTTCCTTGGTTTTTCTGTTACATGTCAATGTGCATGATGGTTTTTCCTTTCTTTTCTGGGTTCTGTTAACATCCAGCTTCTGGCTGCTCCCTGTGGTTTTTCTGTCTGACTTTCATTCTGTTTATTACAGTAAAGATTAAATCTCAACCTTATTCAGTAGGGCCACACATTAACTAAAGTAACATCTTTAAGAGATCATATGTACAATGGGTCCACATCCACTAGATTGCAGATCAAGACCAAGAACTGGTTCAAGCTGGGGTTCACAATTCACATTCTGCCCTCTGGATCCCAAAAGGAATGTTCTTCCTACATGCAAAATACATTCTTTGCATCACAACATCCCTAAAGCCTTAAGTCATTTCAGAAACAATGTGAAGTTCAAAGTATCATAGAAATCAGTTATGGGTGAGGTCCATCCTGGGGCAAAATTCCCCTGTGTCTATGGACCTGTGAAACCTATAAAACAAGTTATCTGCTTCCAATTTACAATGGTGGATGGGACAGACATAGGACAGACATTCCCATTCCAGAGGGAGAAACTGGCAGGAAAACTGGGGTCATGGGTTACAAACAATCTGAAACCCAGCAGGACAAACTCTATTAGATTGCTGCAAGATCTGAGAGTCATCTATATGGATTGATGTTTTGTCCTCTGAGTGTGATGGACATCTTCACTTAGATTTCTGATATCTTAAATTCAACATTTTCAAAATTGAACTTTTGATTTTCCCTCCCAACCTGCTCCATCTTCATTTTCCCTATCTTGGTGGCACTTCCATCCTTCCACTTACTCAGGACAAAAATCTTCAAGTCTTCCTGGATTCCTCCCTTTCTCTAAAATTCCACATCTAATGCATTATGAAATCCTATTACATTCACATTAAAAAAAAAAATCTAGGGACTGACTAATTCTCCCCCTCTCTACATCTACCATCCTGTTCCAAGCCACCATCATGTCCCACTTGGACTACTATAGTGGTTTCCAAAATTCTTCCTAGCATCTAGCTTGCTTTCCTTGAACTACTAAAAAAATGGCATCCAAGTTTATACTTATAAACTATTAGATTATATCACAGCTCTGTTTAAAAAAAAAAAACTTTCAATGGTTTCTCATTTTAGAAAAAAATCCGGTCTGCAAATCCCAATGATTTACAACCTGTTGCTTCTCTGACCTCATCATCCTGATAATCCCCCTTCACCTGTTCCTCTTCACCTTCAATGATCTCCTTGCTGTTGCTCACATACCGTGTACTTTAGCATTCCAGAACCATTGGACTTGATGTTCATTTTGTCAGGAAATGCAAATTTCCAGAAATCTAGGATTATATCTTTCCCCTATTTCAGTCTTGACCCATACTTAATATTTTCAAGATGCTTACCCTAACCATTCTATTTCAAATTGCAACTCATTTCTTCAGCCTCACATTCCTGATTCCCCTAGTCCTATTTTATTTTCTATAGCACTTATTATCTTTAAGATACTAGCTAATCCACAATGATTTATTGTGATTTTTATGTATTGTCTACCCCCCTCTTTAGAACATAAAGTCACAAAGCAGTAATATTTATCTGCTTTGTTTGTTGGTACATCTCAAGTATCTGATACACAGTAGGTGCTCAATAAATATTGTTAGATTAATGAACCAACGTGGAAACTCAAAGTTCTTTTATATGCTTTGTGAACATACACAAGGGTGGGAAGAGCCATTGGTAGACTGTAAAGCATGAATGAGAAAAATAATGAGGAAAATGAGCAAAATATAAGAAAAATAAATTGATATTGATTTTTAAGAAAAGTTGGAATGAAATGGAATGATCATGTTCAGAGACATGAAGAGGTCCATTGGGTTGAGCATAGAGAAGAGATCTCATTTTCCCCAGGAAATATTGCTTCAGACTCTTATCAATGAGAGGAAATAGAGAATACTGGGTTGAAATATGGAGGAATAAAAGGAAGGAAATGGTAGAATACCACTAATCATAGGGCATTAAATACATGGAAATAAAGAAATTGGGTGGCTGGTACAGAGAAAAGTCCAACATCCTTCAGTTTATAAAGGAAGGAAAGTCTTCAGTCCTAATGTAACAATCTAGCGTCACCCACGAAGCCCTCACCAGCTATGCCAATATGATGTGTGGTTAGCACATTTGTAAATATCATTTTGCTTAACTACAGCATGTTAGATTTTATCTAAAACTCTCTGAATCTAAATCATTTTCTGAGACAATCACTAACATCCACACATAAAAGCAAGCTATTTTATAAAAATATATTCTCCTTTACTCTAGATATTTTTAACTAAATGAAACAAAAACAAGTATCCTACAACCTCAGAAATCTCAGACTCAGGTAGGCTGAGGGCATCTCAAAACTGGGCTTCTTTAGGGCAATCTTTAGTTTTCCAGACAATGAGAATTCCCCTATGGCTAATTTCCTCAAACTTTACCTAAGATGCCTGTCATTGAGACTCTACTTTGATAAGAAATTGAGTGACATAAACCAATTATTATTGAGAAAATCAAAGATAAAGCAATGTCCTTTATGAAAAAAAAATAGGTATGGTACATGAAATGCTCTAATTTCTCTACAGTATGTCTTGGAAAGAAAAGAGCCTTCTGCTATAACATTTAGGAAAAACCTAAGATGAATCCACTAGGGCTTTTAAAGAACAGTTTCATTCATTCATTCATTCATTCATTCATTCACTAACACCTTCTATATTAATTGAATCCCAACTATGCCAGGTACAAAGATAAAAGCATCTCAAGTAACTAATAATCTATTTCTGAGATAGATAAATATACAGATAGTTTCATTGAAGTGTTGTATGTGTAATGTTAAAGGTAAATAGGGTAATAATTAGTGCACTGTGGGATCAAACAACAGGGGAAATAATCTCATTCAGATGAGAGGGGGAAGTCAATTTACCTATCACAAAGCCAAAGAAACCAGTAGAAGATGGTGTGACAGAAGAATAGTGGTCACGAGGAAGAAAAGAGCAAAGTGTACATGTGGAGGCCATCACATCCCAAGTGCCTTTATCAGCAAGCACTTCAGGTTATCTGGGGTGAGCTGGCATGTGAGAGAGTAGGATAGTTAAAGCCAGAAAGACATGGACCAGATTATGAAATGCCTTGTTTGTCCTGCTCAGCAATTTAAACTTTCCTGAAGGCTACAAAAATCCACTGAAAGAATTTAATCATGGAATGCTGTGATTTGATTTGCATTTAATATCCCTCCGTCAGTCCTGGGGAAGATGAGTTGCAGAGAAACAAGTCCAAAGGCAGGGAGAATATCCAGGAGGTTATTACAGTAATGAAGGCAAAACAAGATAAAGGAGTAAACTAAAGCAACAACAAGTAGGGATGGAGAGGAGGGAATGGCTTCCAGTTAAAATACAGGAAGCGGATTAAACAGGATCTGGTGACCAAGTGAAGGTGGGAAGAGAACTGAGAAGGGAGGGGTTTAGGTTGATTCCGGTTTTCTGATTAAGGTGACTGAGTAGGGTGCTATCACTTATATTTTTTTAAAGAGGGGGGCAGCAGGTTTGGAGGGGAAGGCATAGAGTCCAGTTATTGACATTTGATTTTGAGATGTGGATAGAACATCCAAATGTGAAATATCAGCCAGTAGGTGTACATATGATTTTGAAGAAAAGCAATCTGGACAGTGGCTATAAATTTGGGAATCATCATACTTAAGTAAAGTTACCAGTAAGTATAGTAAGTATATAGAGTAAGAAAAGCAGACCAAACATTGGACTCTGAGAAATACTAATATTTCAGAGTTGAATGAAAAAGATAAACCATCAAAGGAGTCTGAGAATTAGACACTAAAGGATTAGCGAAACAGGAAAGGAAAGGGAGGGGAAAATTCAAAGAAGGAAAGAAGGATCCACAAGGTCAAAGGTAGCTGACAGATTAGGTGCATTTTTTTTTTATCAATTCAAAAGTTAATGATGACTTTGGCTAGAGCAGTTTCCATGGAGTGGTGGGAAAAGTGCAGTGAGTTGAGGGGTTAATATGTGAGGAAGTGGAAATGAGTATGCATTATCTTTAGAAGTTTGCCTTCAAATGGAAGGAGAGAGATGGGATATCCAGAGGGACAAATGTAAATGAGAAAGCATATGGGTAATAGTTAAAGAGATTTTAACCTGGGGGGGCGGCTGTAGCCCAACCGAACCCGGGGCCTCCTTGAGAGGGCAAGCTGCCGCAGGCAGGGCAAGGCCGCCGCGGGCAGGGCAAGCTGCCACGAGCAGGCAGGCCACCAAGCGGTGAGCTGACTTGGCGGGTCACCGCAGAGGGGAGAGACGAGCAGACACAGAAGAATGCAAAAATGAACACAACAAGAACAAGAAGAAAGAGGGGGATATGTAACAAATAAAATAAATAATTTTTTTTAAAAAAGAGATTTTAACCTAATAGGAAAAGCGGATAAAAAGTTTGATGCTACAGGAGGACAAAATAAATGATGGAGCAAGGTCTCTGTGAAGGTGCAAGGAAGTGGCTTTAGATATGAACAAACTGAAAGCACAAATATGTGCCTCAAATAGAATAGGTACTGTACTTAATAAATGAATATTGAAAGAACAGATGGAATAAATAAATGAATGAAAGATAATGGGCTTATTCTCTAAAAGTCTCCATTTTCTTCTTTATAAAACAGGGTTAAAAACTATCTCATCAGGGCAGTGCAATAATTATAAGCAAGATTGCAGATATAAAGCAGTAAGCAGAGTGCCTCACCCTGTGGTAGGTTCTGATGAATGGTGGATCTTATTCTTATATTAATAATCCACTTATTAGTTTTCAACCCATTGGGTAATGGTTATTCCCAAGAGCATCCAACTGCATTTTTTACCAATATCCAGTCTATAATTCATGTACTTGAGCAAAAGCAACAGCCAAAAGGAAATGACTACAGGGTTTGTCCTGGGGAAAGTAAGGAGTGAGCAAATATTATCTTTGTTGCCTTGAAACCATCGTATTGTCCCTCTTGGGAACATGAAAGTGAAAAACCCAGATCTTTCCTAAAAACAGACAGTCATCTCTGTCCAACATTCAACATGTCCCCTTGGAAACTTTAAAACCTAATTAATGGTGGGCTAAGGGTGGAGGCAAGAACAAGATGTGGCTTGCACCACTGAGCCCTTCCAGCCCACAGCACAGCTTCCAGCACCTCAGATTTACTGTTCTCTGTATTCCAGGTTTATTGGAAGTGGATGGTCATTGCATTCGCTTTGAATGAGCAAAGACACACATTTTGTGTCTCCATTTTAATGCAGATTTTCTCTCCTTCCAGTTAAAAAAAGGCCTTTCCCTCTTAGAGGTTCTCTCTGACATATCAAATTATATATACTATATATTTCATATTTTATAAACAATTTCCCAACTATATGATATATGCTGTAAGATGAAGAGCTACCTAGGAAAACTCTTAACTGAAGAAGACATCTTTATCAAAAACAAATTAAATGGTGCCATTATGACTAATCACTGAAATATAAAGTTGTCTATTTACAGCAAGTGTATATTTAATTTTCTGACTCACTGCTATTATTGGTTTTGCACTTTCTGTTCTGGTAAAAATTGTAAATATGTTAAAAACTGTTAAAGCCTCTTGATTTTGTACTAATATATAATGAACTTATTCCTGTCCCCAAAAGCCCTTTTTCTTACTCCTCCAAGAATTCATTTGGCTATTGACATCAAGAATCACAGAAAATACAGCACTGTTATTCAGTTAAAAACTAAAGATTATTATTTTAAAACATTACTTCCTCCTTTCTTTTCTCTTTTCATTAATGTGTTCTTTCCTTCCAAATGATGATATTTATCAAACACTAACTGCTGGTCAGAGCAGATATGAGAAATGATGAGATACCACCGTTTTGAGAAGCTCACAGTTGAGAGAAGGGAAGATATATATTAAAAACTAACCACAGTACAAAGGAATATCATAGGTAGGGGAAGAAGTACAAAGTGAGCATAATAGGAAGGGGGAGGGGAGGTGTGACCTCATGAAAGAGCAAAGAAGATTTCACAGAGAAGTTGTCATTTGGGTTGGGTCTTTAAAGATGACTAGAATATAAACAGATAAAAAGATAGAAGAGAAACAGGAATGTTCATAGCAGCATTGATAGCCAAAAAAAATGGAAAGCATCCAACGTCCATTGATTGATAAATGAATTTTAAAAATTCATATATCTATAGTTTAGTTTCATTGCTGCTCAAGCAATACCATGCAATGGGTTGGCATAAACAATGGGAATTTATTGGCTCACAGTTTTGAAGATGAAGAAGTCCAAATATGACCTCATCAAGGCAATGATTTCTTTCTAAAGATTGGCGTTCTGGGCCTGGCTGCCAGTGATCCTTGGTCCTGGGCTCCTCTGTCACATGGCAACACACATGGCGGCCTCTCTTGGCCTCTCCCTTTTTTCCAGGTTCTGATGAACTTCAGCTTTCTGCTACCCATAACTTTCTGTGTGTGTGTGTGTCTGGATTTCATTCTGCTTATTATGAGCTCTAGTAATAGAAGACTCATCCTGACTGAGTTGGGCCAAACCTTAACTGAAGTAGTATCATCTAAAGATCCTACTACAATGGGTTCACATCCACAGGAATAGATTAAGTTTAAGAACATGTTTTTTGAGGTACATAGCTCCAAACCACACCATACAATGGAATATTATCTGGCAACAAAAAGGAATGAAGTACTGATACCTGATAAAACGTCAATGAACCTTGAAAACATTATGCTAAGTAAAAGAAACCAGTCACAAAAGACTGTATGTTGTATGATTCCATTCATATGAAATGAGCAGAATCGGGAAATCTATAGAGACAGAAAGTATATTAGTGGTCACCCAAGGCTGGGGAGGGACTGTTAAGAGTATGGGTTTCTTTGGGGATTGATAAAAATGTTCTAAAATTAGATTGTGGTAGTGTTTGTGAAATCCTGTGAATTTGCTAAAAACATGAATTACACACTTTAAACAGGTGAGTTACGTGGTATATGAATTACATGTCAATAAAACTGTTTTAAAAAATAAAGAAGACAAAAAAAGTGTATTTTAAACAAAAGGAAAATTCTATACTCAAACCTGGTGGCATAAAAGAGCCAGGCAAAAAGTTCACTCTGGCAGGACAGAAGAGGGAGAGGATAGTGGTCTTGGCCTTACCACTGAGTTTGGAGAAAATCATATGGGCAACTGGGAGACACATATTTTTAAGTTGGGTGTGTTACAAGTGTGTTTTTGGAAATAGTAAACTTTGGAACCAATTTGTAAGACGACCCAAGGAAAAGAGCCTAGTAAGAAAGAAACATGCTATTTTGCACCATGGGTTTTATTAAATATCATTCACACCTGGATGGCTGGGCTTCATGCAAATCTCGGGCATTTTGAAATCTTCACTCCTAGACTCCATATATAAAAGGAGCACATAAATCATGATGCACATTTACGTTTGCATTTTACTTTTATTAGCAATATGCAAGTCCTCCCTTGAGTATACATGACAAATGTTTGCAAATATGAACAAGGCTTTTTTAACAAAGAGAAATAACCATAACTAAATTCACACAAAACCTATAAAGGAATATACAAAAGATGTGTTGATCACGTGATTGAGAAACAACAAACTATAACTGACAAAGTTCTGATGCAAATTGTTCATTTCCATGAATGAATAAAGTCAGATTGGTTTTAAGAAGGATGCAATTTATTTGCACTCACTTGAGGCCTGGGGCATGGAGAGTTCTCTGGGATCTCTAGTCGTGTGGCAGGATTTTAACAATGACAAGAAAAAAGACTAGCACAAGAGACAGCAAACGGAAATTTATCCTATGGCAGTGTTTCTCAAAGCATGATTCGTGGACCATTTGCATCCTAGTCTGTGCATATTTAAAATTCAGATTTCTGGGCCCCAACATCAACAAGTTGTTTGGGTGCTTCTTGTGCACACTGTAAAGTTTCAGCAGCTGATGCAAAGGTTTAGAAAGGAGATCATTTGAGATGGTAATTATTTAAGGAAGTTCATTTTTTCCCAAATATTCCTACAAAGTCCTCATTCAAACTTATCTATGGCCAGAACTAAGATTTTATATGTATACACATGTAAAAAATTATAGAAATGGCTTTTATATACAGGCTTTCCACTTGGAGCAAATTTACAGATGGTTCTCATTCAATATGTCTTGAAAAATTCTTCTTTTACTTGAAAGTGGGTTCATTGCCTGTAAACTCAAGATAATAAGGAAACAAGGCTCTCTTTACTCTGCTGAAATCAATGTGCAGCTCTCATCCCAGAGCTGACAGCATTTGTCCTTTCAGAATAATAAAGGCAAGCATGCTCACAAAGAAAGGGCAGCCCATTAGGGGAGAAATTGTATTTTCATAACCAAGAATGGTATTTGCTTTAGGAAGTGCAGGTGCAAATGAATGAGGTTGTAGTTGAATTGAGTTTGTGGGAATTACTATTTGAAGCCTCTAGAACCTTCCATGGATATAGATGAAATTTCTGATTTTCAAAACCACAGGCCAAACCTTCACTTGTGACCTCCAGATATCCATCCATTGCAATAGATTTTTCAGTGAAAATTTCCCCAGGTAGCTCAGGCCCAAATGTAACATACTTGGCGGACCAAATATGTGTTTCAGAATCTATAAGGTCATTTCTGTAGTTGCAGCTTTCATATATGGGCAAAGACTCAACAAATCAAAGGCAAATGACTTGGAATATATTTTATTTATTTCATGTGAAAATGTGTATTTTCTTTCAAGTGGGGATTTTCTCACCCATACAACACTCCTGCCAAGTATAAATACCACCGTGCCTCACTTTGTGGAATTCATACAGTGTGAACCATGCAAAAGTAGATGTTTAATTAATGATTTAAAATACAATAATGAAAAGGAGCTCATTATTTCTTCCCCACCCCAACCCCAACCTGCTCCTCCTCTTTTATTTTTCACCTGAATTAACAGTCATTATTTATTCTTTCACTCTTTTCCCACACATATACACAGTCATCTGGTCCAGTCAATTGTACCATCTGACTACTTGTTCTTACTGCCATGTTCCTAGTTCAGCTGACTATTCTGTCTTAGCTAAATCACCACAAACACTTGCCCCCACTGACCCTGCTCTAATCTTCTGTATTCCAGTCCATTCTCCACTCTGCAGCCCACTTCTTTCCACTCTCTTAAGACATTCTGGTTTTTTAAGGCTGTCTATCCTGTTCTTTCCATCATCCCAGCAAACTGGCTCATCACTGGACACTCAGAAGAAAGAATGGTTTATCTACATCACAAAAGTAAATACGTTACATATACCACAACTGCTTAAAACCCATCAAGAATGCCCTCCATCTTTTGAGCAAGGTACCAATTCTCTTCCAAACAACTTCCTTGAGGTTGCCCTGCAGAGAGGAAGCCAAGCCACACCTAGAGGCTTTCTACAAGTAGCCTTTGAGTTCTCCCAGCCCATGTGCCCGACAAGGGAGCGACAATCCCAGCTCAAGCCAATGAGTCATCCCCAGCAATCAAGTCTTCCCAGCTGAGGCCCCAGACATCATGAACAGAGATAAGCTATTCCTCGTGTTCCCTTTCCGAACTCCTGACCACCAAATCCATGAGCACAATAAAATGGTTGTTGCTTTATACCACTACTTTTATGGTGGTTTGTTAAGCAACAGTAGGAACTGAACAGGGCATCCCTTGTGTTCTCCTAGCACTCTGCATTAACCCCTAATGTAGCATTTGTCACATGACACTGTCATTTCCTTTGTAAAAAAATGCATGGCCCCAGGACTGGAAACTCCATTGTGCCCCTGTATCTAGCATTGTGCTTGGAATAGGGTGAATCTTCAATAATACTTTTCTTAATAAATAAACGTCCACACCAGAAATTTTGATATCATCTTCAACTCTTTTCTTTCTTACATTTCCAAATTTCTGCATCTTCTACTTTCCAAATGTCTTTCAAATCCATTTGCTCTCCTTCTCTTCAATCCTTAATTGAGCTCATCATCATTACATTAGGAATCTTGAAAGAGTTTCACCCTTGTCTCAAGGCCACATTTCCTCCCAAATCAAGTCCAAGAAGATAAAAAGCTGGATGATTTACTTTCCTTTGCCAATTAGCAGAAGGTAAATTTTCTTCCCTGGCACAAAAAGCCCATCCCAGTCTTGACCTGTTCTTCATGCTCAAGCTCATCTCCTACCCTGGATCCCACATGACCTCCCCCTCCCAAGTATATTAAATGGACCACCACCACCATCTCCAA
Source organism: Chaetophractus vellerosus (assembly GCA_004027955.1). Lineage (NCBI taxonomy): Eukaryota > Metazoa > Chordata > Mammalia > Cingulata > Chlamyphoridae > Chaetophractus > Chaetophractus vellerosus. Next base: position 24,714 of record PVKH010000300.1, read on the forward strand.
TACAATTCTGACTTTGTACCTCCTTCTCCTTTTCAATAGCATGGCCTCTTCCCATCTCCACTCCCTTCCACTCTGGGGACCCTTGAATATGCTTATTCTTTATGCCCGGACCTGGAATATGCTTATTCTTTATGCCCAATTCAAATAACATCTCAGCTTTCCCAGGCAAAATTGATCACTCATCATGTATATTCCCTTTCCCTTTTGGATTGTTTGCAACGTGTTCTAATTGATCAGTTTATATATTGTCTCACTAGAATGGCAAGAGAAATGTAACTTCCTCATCCTTTTATCATTCAACCTCTACCACAATGCCTGAGACATAATAGTTCTTAGATTTTTGTTGAATGAACGAGTGAAAATTTTAAAACAGAAATGATCATATAACCTAAGTCTAAAGCTGATAAATATTTTGGGGAGAGAGGCAAGTCCAAGGACATATGGAAATTCATCTATGAGCACAGCATCCTATCAACAGTACATTCCCCAGATTAGCGAGATCTTTATTTTCACTAAGATGACCAAACTTAGTTAACCACATACAGACCTTAGAATAAAAGTTTTGAGAAATGTATAGATGTATTGAGTTTTACATATTTTGCATTTCCCTTTGCAAGGTAAGCAACAGACCTTGTCTCTCAGCTTTCATAAACCATCAAGTTGGATTATGGGATTTTTATCACTTGTAAGTGGTAAAATGAGGAATGTTGATAGAAACAGGTTAAAACAGGGGCAGAAAGAACAAGGAAGGTGAATTGTGAAATTTGGTAGGGAGAAGGAATATTGCATTTGCAGCACATTTGAGCGAAGTTTGGTCCTGGCTCCCTTCCTAAAGAAGTATCCCAGAGTTGGTCCATGGCCAATGAGGACTGCAACTGGGGAGACAGGTACATGAGTTGGACTCAAGCTCCAGTATCATGTCCTTTTGTGGCTCAAGGGTCTCTCCTGACAAATCTTTTTACCTCCCCATAACATCCACAGATGCTAATTAGCTCAAGGGAGCCACTAGACCAGAGTTTTCCAATATGGGTGCCATTAAGGGGTTACAAGTGTGCCTAAAACTCTTGGTATTTCACAGAGGCTAGATGACGCTAGGGACTGCTGGACTGGCCTTCTTTGGTCCTGATGGTCCTCTGCCACATGAATAGCACAGCATTCAGCATTGCTGCTGCCCTGACCCCTAAGCACAGCCAAGGATGGGTCTTCCACTTGGGCATCAACTTTAGCAAACTGCAGAGCATACCGATGCCTGTGTTGTACAAGTCCAACTTTCAGAAGGGGTGCATAAGTTTTCATATCATGGGATTTTTCAAGATCATAACCTTCACATTTATAAATCAAACACCTTGCTTGATTTAACTGAGACTCTCTAGTCCTGACAATCTCATGCAGTCCCAAGAGTCAGCTCACCAGCCAGGTTCACCCCAGGTCTCCAGGAGGAGCAAATACTGGAAATCATGAGGAAATAATAATAATGTCAACAACTAGTATTTGTTGAGTGATTATTATGTGTCAGGTGGTGTCTTAAGTTCTTGACATGTACTAACTCATCTAACCTACCTAACAACCCTTTCTGGGGTTGTTAATATCCCTCTCTTACATATCAGGAAACTGAGGCTCAGAGTTGTTACATCCCTTGCCCAAGATCACCCATCCAGTAAGAACTGGCACTTAAATCAAGGCAACATGACTCCAGAACATGTGTTCCTAACCACAAGTCTGTACCACCTTGGGGTCCTTCAGCTAAACTACAAACATAGTCAAGTGGAAAGAGCTTCTTCTCACCTTTCAGGTCTCAAAGCAAGTTTCACATACACTGACAGGACCTGATCTATACTCTAATACAGCCCCAGGTCATATCTCCTGTCACATTTACCAGTATGCTTCCAAATTACAAAGATCACTGCATGAAAATGTCTTATTTATCAGATATGTCCTCCTGCCACTAAAATATAAGCTTTGTGAGGACAGGAACTGCCATCAAAAAGCTTACAAAGGAAGCAAGCACATATTTTGTTTAAAGGAAGATGACGGATGAGTGGGTGAATGGATGGATGGATAGATGGTACTGGAGTAAAACTACTGAATTTGATCCTTCTTCCATCACTTATTTGTTTCATTTTGGGAAGTAATTTTGGCTGTCCGAGTACTTCACTAGGCTGCTGTGAGAAATCGAGGGGATATATGATTTTTAAAAGACCAGTATATCTTAAGATGCTAAAATGTATGACAAAAAATTTGAAAATTATGAAATGCTGGATTAAATGGAATTCTACATGGTTCTTCACTGTGATATTTTCCTGAGGCATTCATTTGCTAAATAGACACAATGAAACTGCAATACAATAAAGTGTATCCCAAACCTATTCAACATAAAATCGTATTTTTTTTCTCAGACCACTCTACAATGTATTAGATTTCCTTGGGAAATATTTTGGTATGTCTTAAAATTGTTAAGCATTTGCATTATTGTTACACAATTACACAAACAGATCATTATGTTGACACTACCTAAAGTAGAACAAATGAGACTGGATTAGATGTCCAGAACATATTGAATATTATGACTGGGTTAAATTAATGTGGAGAGCTTTTCTCTAACCTGGATGAATTTCCATTTGTATCCTAGGCAGAATTCCATGATCGCCAGGGAATATACTGCAACCTTTCAATAACTGAACAATTCATCATGACAAGAAATGCTAGCAGAGGAAGCTCCCACTTTATTGTCAGTTATGTAGGATAATAAATTAGCACTGTACAGTATAATAAGGTATCCAATAAAGTTCTAACTCATAAAGAAATTCATGGCATTAGGAAGATGGATGGCATAACTAGTTGTCATATCTTTACAGTATTTCCAATGAGAAATAAAATTGACTGTTGGAGGCAGTGGATGTAGTTCATGCTGTAAATATGTTTGAGTAGTTACTATGTGTAAGACCGTCTGCTAACTCCTGATGAACTTCTGCTGAGCACAGAGGCTGGTACCTGTCTGTATCACCCATCTAACTGGATGTCAGGATCTTTCTGGGAGTTGTATAGTCCAATGGCAGCACCTGTTTCAGTGGAGACAGCACTTCCACCACATTAATACATGCCCTGCAATCACTGCGATTTTTTTGGTTTTAACCCTCTTCTGTGTAGAACACTTCTAATTATGAGGAGAAATTAGGCTGCACGGAACTACCAGAAAAAGATCATAATATTCACACATGTATATTTTTCTATCAAGATACATATTTTATTGGGGAAATTAAAATATCAGGCCAAGAGTTTTTAGATGTTTATTAATATCTAAATGAATTGTGCCAACATGTCGTCAAAGCCTGCAGAGAATCCTCAGGAATCTGGATTGTGAGCCTTGTGACTCAGATCCAATAGTCAAGTGAGTGAGTGATAGTTGCAAGAAATAAGCATTGAATTCATGTTTTAAAGCTGGCCAGTTTTAATCAACTAACAAAAGAGTGTACTTTCATGGGATCATCATGTTTTCTTGGACTCTGGTATCTATTCATACTAATATTTTATATTTGATTATTATGGATTGAATTGTACCCCCCAAAAAGATATGTTTAAGTCCTAAGCCCCAGTACCTCAGTCTGTGACTTTTTTTTTTTTAGCAGGTACTGGGGATTGAACCCAGGATCTCAAATATGGGAAGGAGGCACTCAACCACTGAGCTACATCTGCTCCCCAATGGGAATTGGGTTTTTGGTTTGTTTTTGTTTTTAGAAGGTACCAGGGATTGAACCCAGGACCTCATACATGGGAAACAAGCACTCAACCACTTGAGCTACATGCACTCCCCTGTGACCTTATTTTGAAATAGGGCCATTAGAGATAGAATTAGGCAAGTTAAAATGAGTCATACTAGAGTGGGCCCTTAATCCAACATGATTGGTTCTTACAAGAGGAAATTTGGATCCAGACAGACAGACATGGAGAACATCATGTGATAACTGAGGCAGAGAATTCAATGGATTGTGGGCAAGCAAGTGTCAGAAGCCAGGAGAGAGGCAAAGAACAAATTCTTCCCACAAATTGCTAAAGAAGCATAGCCCCACCAACACCTTGATTTTGGACTTCTGGCCTCCAGAACTGGGGGACAATACATTCCAATTGTTTTAAGCCATCCAGTTTGCGCAACTTTGTCATAGCAGGCCTTGGAAACTAAAACAGTGAAAATTCTCCCTCAATAGTTTTCCTAATTAATATTAATCTTCTTTTCCATGTCTTGGTACAAATTCATTTTTATGTCAACTTTAAGGGCATAATTAACATATAATAAAATGAGCCTATTTTAAGAGTACAGCTCAGTGGGTTTTGACAAATGTAGGCAGCCATGTAACCACCAGTCAAGATACAGATTCCCATTGCTTTGGAAAATTTCCTCATGCCTTTTTTCGATTAATCTCCTGCCACCCACTGTCCCACACAACCACAGATCTGTTTTTAATTGCTATAGGTTAGTTTTGTCTATTTTAGTACTCCATATAAATGGAATCATATTATAAATCCATTCTTGTTTTTCCACATAAAAATAAATCTTGGATCCCATCCCAACTTTATGGTCAGAATAAGGATTTTTCTTGACATGGAAGCTATTTTACATAGACATATTTGATAATTATTTCTATCTGTTTCTTAAGAATCTAGTCCATTTGCTGCAAATGCCTAACTTGGAGAACACCGTTCACTGAATTTAGTGTGTGGCCAAAAGTTATTTATGGGTTGTAAATCATCTATAGATTTTTTTCTCTCCCTTCCTTTCGAAAATTCGACCAAAATTTCCATTCCTCAGCCAGAGGCAACATTTATAGTAAGAATCTGCAATCTGTCAAAATATACAGTGGTGCTGTACTTTTTATTGTAATTAATAGGGGTTTTTTGATCTTACTTACCCCAAAAGCCCATAAAAATACTCAGATCATTTCCCTGTCTTTATAGTTGTAATAATCCCTTACTTAAACTATGAAACACTTTCCCCCTGACTCTCCTAGCCTCTTTTTCTCACTTGGTTTCTTTGATGTTTTCAGTTATATCAGTGGAAACTTAATATGTTTCCCTTAAGATAGATTGTGAAAGACAGTCATCATCATGAGTACTGTTTTGCAGATCAATGATTTGCCTATACATACAAATAAGGAGCAAGTTATGTTTGAAGAAGACAGAGGATAAAAATGAAAGAAAAAGATGCTCATTGCAGTGTGGACAGAATCTCCCATCCCTGAACTATTTTAAAACTAGGGAAGAGGAAAAAAAAGATACAAACAGCAAAGTAAACATGACTGTCAACAGTGGGAAAGAAAACATTCCCATATGGCTAATGTGTGTCAACAAAGCAATCCCCGTTTAAGCAGCGCAACAGAAAATTACAGAAGGATGCTGCCAAAACCTTGCAGTGCACAATTCTCCCCCACACTTCAGGAAACAGTGAGGTGCCCTGAACATGTGATGGGAAAATTGCAGTTCTGCCCTGAAGGATCTGCTTGGGAGCCAATCCACACCAAAGGCAGAAACAATAAACTACTGGGGGGCAGTCTACACATTTCAGAAGTGTGTCTCAGTACAGATGCAGAGACCAGAACAGTATCAGAAAAGGCAAATGGCAAAATTATGGTAATAATCGCCATATATTAGTTTATGCTAGTCATATTCTGGCCACTTTAGAGGCAGCAATTCAGACAAATAGTGATTATTATAAAACTATTGGATGGGCAAAATAAGGCTCAAAAAAATTAACTAACTCGTCTATGGTCGCTTGGCTAGTAGATGGCTGTTGGGATTCAATTTATACATCTCCCAAATCAGTTACCATTTGTTAATGTCTATCATTGACCAAGTGCAATACTAGGTACTTTATCTAGAGAGATATTTTCGTGATGGTTTTACACAGGAGGAAATGGAGAGGTGAAATAATGTTTGCAAAACATCTGGCAAATGGCAGAACAAAAAGTCAAACCAAGGTCTATCTGGTGGCAAACCCAAGTTCTTTCCCAAAAGTACACTGTCTTCCATATTGCTTTATGATCCCCTTAAGCTGAAGAAATTGGGCATTTGTTAAAACATAGAAAGTGGTTCTACTCTAAAATGGAGGATCAATGATTATCTTCCAATCTTTAACTGCCAATACTATAAATCGAAAGAATTTCCTCTGTAAGTTTGTGACTGTATGGTGTATGTTCCATAAAGAAGGGAAAAGGGTAGACAATTGTTGAGAAAGTTCTCTAAACCAGGCTATACATATCGGTTGCTATGTATAAAAAAGAAGGAAGTAGTTATGGCAGCACTATTCTTCTAAGGGAATGTTTTTTTTACCCAACAGAAACTACTCTCCAATTATGAACATAGCTAAGGAAACAGTTTTTCTTTTGAAAATATAAGCTTTGAATTCAAAGTCTTACTGTCACTTTCTTTCAAACGAATAATGGGAGAAAGTCATTCTCGTTAGTTAACATGATGATTATCTATTTTAAATATCCAAGCACAGATTGTTTTGCTAATGTAAAATTTTATAAGAAATGCTCAACAATATCCACTTCATAAAATGCTGAACCAGACTCAGAAAATTTGGTAATTATATATGGAATTTCAGAAGGCTTTAAATAATAAGGAAGGTAACTCAAGAAGGAGAATTTGAGCCTAATACTATATCCCTTGGTACCACTGCTTTCACCAAGAAGAAATAAAATGTTAAATATATATATACAATTTCCTTAATAATGTCCACTCTGAAGTGAGCTTATGGAAAGAAAAGCAAGTGACCTGCTGAGAAAGTGCAGTTGCACTGCATTCCTCTGCGTATGCTCAGAATCTCAGACCTGAGCACAGTCCATGTTCCCGTGTGATTTTCAGCGAGCCACCTAGGCTTGCATTATCACAAATAGATGACAAATGGCTAAAAATATTTCTAAATAATGCTAAACCAGCAACAGCCCAGCTGAAGAACAACTGACTCATCAAGTTTGGTAAATCCTGCCTAGAGATGCTAAAATAGTCTAACCTTTGGATCAACTGTCTTGAAACGCTGCTTCATCAGAACTATGGCTCTTGCCCAAAATAGGAGGGCAGAGAGACAGCTCTTAGGTGGTGCTGGAGAAGCTCAAGGACACAATGTGTTCCTATTGACAGAGCTCAGGCCCTTTCTGGTCTCCCAGGCTCTCAGAAATTTAGAATGAGAGGCTGGAATGACTGTTTATACTTTGAATCATAATTTTCCTGCTTAGAATTTCAATTTTTTTAACTTGTTCTTAGCTAAATTACTCTCATATGTTTCCATGAGAACTAAAGAAGAGAAAAAGAGTCACAGAATCACATGCCTATCTCCTAAAAGTTTTGGCCTGTTGTAAAAAACCTTTATCCCCGCAGGCAGCTCATTCCATCACTCTGAGTAATAGTGTTCAAACAGAAGATTAGAACAGGGTTTTTTTAAATCATTACTCATCATATACTGAGAGATAGGAAGATAAGAGCTCATCACAAATAAACAAAAAAGGATTGGAAGACATCATACCAAATCGGTGGTTGCACCAACTGACTAAGCAAAACAACAGAACTAAATCCAAACAAGCAGAGGGAAGTGAAAATTGGGGAAAAGGGAAAGAGAAAGACTGCAATAATTTTCTCCAGCTGGCAAGGTGGATTCCATTCTACATGATAGCATTTGGTAGGCTGAGGTCTCCATTTGCTACTACTAATAATGATACTTGTGAAATAGAAGCAACAGAATCTTCCACTTATCAAACCACAAATCTGAAACTGTGTCAAAAAAAGGTGCTGAGCCAATAATATTGATTGTGGGTATTTCCAACAGTAATCTCTTGTGAATCATAATTTTCACAGGCACAAAACATCTGCTTATATAAAAATTTTAAACCATCTGCAGATGCTTGATTTTTTTAAATAAGTGTTTAATCTTGTCTAAACCCATCGCTGGCCCTAGAGAGTCCCACATAATTAATTTAGTTTGGATCATATCTAATATTCATTGAGAGATTTTCTTTCTGACCTTACCTAAAGGACAGTACTGTTGTCTTATAACCCCCCTGATTTTATTAATGGATAAGTGAGTCCATTTTTTTGTATATTGATTTTATTGTCGGTACTGTTTTCTCTTTAAATTGTTGGATTTTACTTCGTCCTGCACAATTGCTGACAAAATTTCAACTATTTTTTCCTTCTCAGGAACTAAAATGTTCAATTGAATGAAACAAATGTGATATGAGGTTCTGTGGATTCCCTCCATTTAGGACCAAATCTCCCATGGAAGCAAAGTCTTCTATAAAATATAACCTAAAAAAAACATTTTCTCATATTTGGATCACTTCTGGGTTGTTATTGTGGCTTGGGGAATGATTTTCCTTTACATGACAAACCCAAACTCATTCTTTATAACCAAAGGTCCTTCAATTAAGAAATATTAGTTACTCCTGATGGTATCTTATGTTGTAGTATGCCTTAAATATTAACGATTATAGGATGGTAATTTAAGACTATATGTCAATTAAATGGATTCTTCTTTCTAGAATAAGTTAGCAATTGGGGAAGAAAATGTTACTTCCCCCATATAGACACTTGAAATTTAGTATGTGTTTGAAAATAGAAAGAATGTAATTTATAGAACCACATACAATTATTCCTCAGTATTCCAGTCAATAGCAATAGATAAAGAGATTATTAACAACAAAAAAAGACACTGTTGTACTTGACACACGTGACAAGTAGGGCAACAGCAAGCAGGGTGGAGAGTATGGACAGGCCGTCGGCTCTACACTGAGGGACTGCCAGAACCTTACCTTAGCTCTACCGCTTATTAGCTATGCGACCTTAGGTAAGCTACTCTGAGCCCCAACTTCTTCACCTATATCCTCGGCAGAGTGATCTCCACTTTCTGAGTTTCTTGTGAGGAATCAGTGAAATGATGCTCTTAAAATTTTGGCACATAGTAAGTGCTGCTAAATGTTCTTTCTCTTTCCTCCCACATAAGCAAAACTTATTTACTGTGAGGTAACATGAAATGACCAGAATGTGATCACTTATAGACTGAGAACTTCATCTCCTCTCACTCCCCTCCTCTTCTACTCCCATACCCTCCTGCCTGAGTCTCCTTGCTCTCATCCCCAACAGTAGGTGTGCCCCGCCTCAGGGACTTCAGGCTGGTGCAACCTCTTCCAGCAATGTTAATCTCCCAGACATCCACAGAGCTATCTCCCTCACGTCTTGCGTGCCTTGGGTAAAATGTCACCATCTCAATGAGATCCACCTTATGAAAACTTGTAACCAGCACACTGCTCTTCCCCTGCCACACACTTACCCAGCTCTGTTTTTTTGTCCCCATAAGACTTACCATAGTATAACTCCATTCATTCATTCATTCATTCATTGTTGTTTTTACCACACAGTTATTTTATTATTTCCTTTTTACTTCATTGTCTCCATTGTCAAAGGGAGAACAGGATCATCCAAATCCAGAAACCAAAGTAGAAGCAGAAGCAGAAGCAGAAAAGCAATAAAGAAAGCACACACAGCATCCTCCTCTGTCTCTCTAAAGCTGAGGGGAAACCAGAGACAAAAGGAACTTTTCACCATGTCTCTTCAAAACATACAGCCACTTGCCAATCCTATCATGGGGGCAATAGATTGCCCTTACCTCCAATTAAAGGAAAAACCCATACACTAATAGGTTTGTCTATAAGCAAGCATCCCACCATAGAAATTGGGTGAGATTTTACTCTTTCAACCATCTTTATAGCCTGCTCCCAACCACAAATTTCAAATACATTTAGAACCATGTTCCCTACTTTAATTAAAAAAAGAAACGCGTCATTCATTAATTTTTGTGATTACTTTTTATTGTCAAGTCTCCCCTACTATAATATTATAAGTACCCCAGGTCAGGGGATTTTGTCTGTTTTGTTTATTAATATATCTCAAATGCCTAGAACAGCACATAATACATGTTGAATAAATAACATTTTATTTGTTTTATACTTAATAAGAAGATTATGTAAAGCTATAGAAGAACAGATTAAAACCAGATAACTCACTTTAACTGCTATATCCATGGATATTTTTAAAGATTTTAAAAACTTTTTTAAAGTTTTGAATAATTTTCGATTTACAGAAAATTTATAAAGAGAATTCCCATGTACATTTCACCCAGCTTCTCCTAATGATATACCCACTGCATATTTGTCAAAATTAAGAAATTAACATTCAATAAGTATTTTTAAACAAATAATCACAAAATAGAAAGCCATCTATGACATTTATGGCCATGTGTTCATGCCATTGGCCCAGAATAGACAGTGATATGAACAGAATGTCCTAAAGACATCTCACTTCCTCTCTGTTTTCTTTCATATTTTGTCATCTTGGAAATAATTTCTGTGTCAATAATATATATTTAAGGGTTTGGGTTGGTAGATCTGCACATGGCGTTCTCACCAAAGGTGTCTAGAAGACCCCTGAAAATCTCCAGTAGGAAAGCCTTGAAAATTCTAAAAATATCCTGCAACTATCTACTGAATCACCAGCTTAAAAGAAAAGCTTTTTTATTTCTGAAATAGCAGGATAAAGCACACAGAGAACATATAACATTATTCTTAATGAGAAGCCTGTTTTGTCTCTAACATTTAAATGTTTACTCATTGCCCAGGGAAGTGGTTCTAGAATTCCAAGGTGTTGACAAATTGCTAAGGACTGTGCTAAATATCCTCATTAGCTTAAGCTTAGATACACTAACTCACAAAGCATCCCCATGCTTCACAGTTTGTCAGCAGGAGATCCATGTATACAACAGCTATAACTTTTCACAGCCCACGGTAAAAGCTGCTAGGAAGAGGCAAATGTATGATGGCATTTGATCTGTGACTAAATTAAGCTTGATGGCACAGCTGGGACTTCTGTATCGCCAGACATTTGGCATTTGCATGAGTTGGGACTCCTCTTCCTGGGAACATCTAAGAACTTTACAAATCATGCTTGATTCCCAGTCTCCTCTGCCACTGTCCCTCTACTTAAGTCTCTTTCTTATGTACCCACTAATGTTTCAGTTCAGCTCAACTCATTTCACTCACTCATTCAACAACATTTAGAGACCATTTTCCAAAGAGATGTCCATATTATATTCTACTTAATCCTCACATAAAATGAAGTACAAAAACCTTAAGGAACTTTCCTTAATATTCTTAGCAGGTGGCAGAGCCAGAATTCAAATCCAGAACTGTGTGACTCCAAAGTCCTTATCCTTCCTTCCTATGATGTTCTGCTGCATTTCAAGAAAAATTAATATTATTAAGGAGTTCATTTCTTGAAAATGATTTCATGAAACCAAATTAGTCTGAAAAATTGATGTTCATTGGGCAATGGCTGCCTCATGACAGGGTGAGGAATGAATGGATTCTTGGCATCACAAATGTGTCATTATGCCACAATGAGAAAATGGGAGGGTAGAACAAAAAAATAATCATTTTTGTCTTTTCTTCATTGGAATATGGACAAAATGAATGAGAAAATAGGCCTTGAATTTGAGAGGAACATTCAGGAACTTAAAGTTGGAGCTACTGCCAACTTTCCATATTAAAACCAAGGAAGGTGGAATCACGGAAGCTGATGTTTATATGATGATTATTTTGTCACTTTTTGAAAAGCTAACCTCTAATAAATTTCCACTGAAATTCACCAGTTTTGCCATGTGAGCACAAACAACATGATTTAAATATACACTCAGAGGTTCCAGAAGGAAAGTTATTTGACACCGCTAAAAACAAAGATCAGTATTTGGTTTAGAATTAAAAATTTTAAAAAATACTTCATTGAATTGGAGTCACCCTTAAGTATTTGGCCTAATCACTGGACCCATGGGTTAGCCTTTTTGAGCATTGCTGAGCAAGAGAAGAAGTTTGAAAGGTACTTCCTTAGAAGACTGAATTTTTCAAGATTTATATTAAGCTATAAGAAAAAAAATAAATACCAGTTGTGGAAGTTTGAGATTGTACAGACCTCAGAAAATTTTGTTATTAAAGCTGGTCTGTTCCTGTGGGTGTGAACCTATTGTGTGTGGGCCCTTTTGATTAGGTTATATCAGTAAGGTGTGGCCCAAGATGAGTCTTAATCCTCTTACCATGATCCTTTATAAATGGGATGAATACAGAAAGAAAGCTATAGAAACAGAGAACCAGAAGCAAGACTCTGGAACAATGAAACCTGGAGAGAGGGGAGAGCCCAGAAGACGCCACCATGTAGCAGAGGAGTCCTGGATCACTGGCAGCTGGTCTTCAGGGTGAAAGGATATCCTGATGATGCCTTGATTTGGACATTTTTTTCAGCTTCAGATCTGTAAGCTTGAAAGGCAATAAATCCCACTGTAAAAACCAACCCATTTCCAGGATTTTGCATTTCGGCAGCCTAGCAGATTGAGAATTTTTCATTTTTATCAAGCATGAAATAAAAATGGAGGGAATTATCTTAAGGCAGAAAATTTAGTCTTATATAAGGAAAAACAGACTAGTTATAAAGGCAAAAATTGCTAGAATTTCAATCTTCATATACTTTTAATTTTTCCCCAAATCGATTTTACTGATACATATTAATAAATCACACAATTCATCCAAAGTATATAGTCAATGGTATTTGGTATAATCACATAGTTGTGCATTCATCACTTCAATCTCCATATACTTTTTATACAACCATTCTACCTTCCATGTTCTTATCTGTAGAGTGGGAATAATACTTGCTTCCCACATCTTTCTGAGGTTTAAATAAGACAAGATACAAGCAGCACAAATGCAGACTATGGGAAATAATACAAACTTTAAAAATCTCCTTTCTTTTCTCCTGTCAGGTAATCAAACATGTATTACCATGATATATTGATAGAAAGATGATACATAAGTAGCTAGATGACATATGATTAGATAGATACAGACATATATAGATATATATTCAGTTATTGATTACATTATTTCATTTAATCCTTACAGCGATGAGAAACTGAGGCTTAAAAAAGTATTAATGTACACAGTCCCTCAACTAATGATAGAATACAGAACAGCAACCTGCTCTGTCTGATGCAAAAGCACATGTGATATTGTTTGTAAATATGGAAGCAGCAGGATGGCTGTTATTATCTTGATTGATTGGTAGTAACACATTTCTGGTATTATGAATGTGTCAGCCCCAGGCACACAATTCTAATGAGCTTCCTTTCCAATTATAACCTCTCATTCTAGCATATTTCACAATCAGTCATCTTGTTAGTTGTGTGCTCTGCTCTGCTTACGATTATCAAATATCATTAATATGTTGTTTTATTTTGCATTCCCTCAGTCCATCACATCATTAATTTAAAAATCTCCTGTATATGTTAAGCCAGAAAGATAAGTATTTGAATCATAATGAAACTTTTAATATCATGATAAAGTTTTATTGTTCTAGAGTATACATATTAGCTATTAAAGGTGCTCACCAAATGTTTCTGGCCACCCTCCTTCTGGAAACATAGTAGGAGGGCAATTCCTGCCCTCTGCTGGATTAGGTCAGATGACTGGTTGTAACCAGGGAATCGAGAGGAGACATAGCCTGTCTAATTGTCAGGCCAAGTATCTGTTTGACAAGACATGAGCCTCCAATGCACTCCCTTCAGTTTGCTATGACAACTAGCAATGCATCCATTGGTGGCTGCTCAATCAGCCCAGGTCTTAGTGGGAGGAAGATACAAGCCAAGTCCTCGGTCACCTGCAATGGGCATGTACCATGAGTGGAAAAATATTCCTTTGATATTTCTTGTCACTGAGATTGGAGATAATGGCCATCAGTACAGCATAATCTAGCCTATCCTGACTAATAAATCATGTGTATTCCTACTAATAAGGTTTATTTCAAAAACAAAACAAAGCAAGGCCAAAGAGAAGGCAAGTAGCACATGGCAGCATGAAGACCCAAATAGAGACCCAAAAATGATACAGGAGAGCTCATGCACAAATTAACTTCTTCCCCATTGGAAATACATTTAATTATTTCTCAATTATTCATTCCTACATGGCATCTATCTCCCAAGTACCAGCTCTGAAATTCCAGTGATCTTTGGTGAGCTATGCCTGAAAGAGTCATCAGAGGATAATACTCAAAATTTAAATCAGAACTATTTTTAATCATAGTAATTATTTATTCTGAATTTCAAGTATCATAAAAAGGGGTCATGAACCATATACTTGCTTTATCAGACTATGGCAAGGATATTATTTATCTTCTCTGTGCATCAGTTTTTTCAGCTGTAAAGCAGAAAGGATCGACTGCAATAACATACTAATGCATTTAGGACATTACCTATTGCATTAACTGCTCAAAAGAAGTAGTTATCAGTTTATATTAGTAGTACTATTATTATTGTTAGTAGTATTATTTTATATTATCTCATTATTATTGTTATATTATTTTATTGTTATCATTACTGTTGTTTCCAAAATCTTGACAGCCTTGAACAAGTCTCTAGACCTCAGCTTTCTCATTGTATGTAATGAGCACAAACTTTAATGCCCCTTCCAGATGTTCACTTTCAAGATTTTAAACCTCTCACATATTGAGCAATACATGAGAATTTCAAGCCCACAATATATTCTTCCACAATAGTTTATATAACATGTTTATAACATGATAATGTTATGCATATATTTGTATGTGTGTGTATATGTGGGGGAGGGTGTGGTGTGTAATGGGAAAATTTGAGCCAATCAAAACTTATCTTTTACAACAGATTCTAAAGCAAGAAACCAAGGTTTTAGAACCTTAAAAATATTCTTACTTGATTTTAAACTGGTAGTGCATTAAGCTTGAGGGAAATTTAAGTAGTTTCAGAGAAATTTAAGTAAAATGTGTTCTCACTGTTATTTATTGCTTATTTTGAAGTACTATCTTATTATGATTTCTGTAAAGTAAATAACACTAAATTCAAACCAAAACCCAATATGTTGATAAAAAAGTAATTTTTGATATACCATCAGTTTTCTCTTGTTCTTAAAAGAAGATATTTTCAGCTTATCTATTTTTAAATAATTCCTAAATAATAGTTTGCTTTGGATGATTGATTATAGGAATTTTGCTCATACGGTACCTCCAAAGCATGACATTTTAAATCACATACTCCTTTCACTTCTTTCACTTATAATGTTTAAAGTGGATTTCATATTGTTACACAATTTATCATTTGGAGATGGAACAAGATATTTACGTGGGTTCCATCTATACCTCTGTAACTGAAAAAAATATGGCCAGGTCTGATTAAAACCAAAGGTACCTGGCCAGCAAGGCTGGAGAACAATATTGTGAGTGTACATATTCAAGAGCATGAAAATAAAGGGCCCATACCCTAGAGTGGCATATAAAATGTGGAGCCTCTGCTCATAAGACTTACCAGAGTTCTCTCTGAGAAAGCTCTCTTTGGGCTACCTGCAGCAGTGTTGCAAAATGGACACGTCTCTCCTGCTTCTACCTTCCTGCCCACATGCCTTCGCAGTCACCTTTGTTGGCCCCTCTTCTTCTAGCCTTCCCCTGAAACCATCAGTGATCCCAAAGGTCTGGTCCTTGGTCCTTTTTTCTAATTCTGAATATTCTCTGGGCTTTCTCAATCACTCTCATGGCTTCTGCTGCCAATTCTGCAGTGATGGCCCCCAAAACAGAATCTCTTATCTACACTTCCCTCCTGAGCTACAGATCTGTACAGCCAACTACTTACTAGGCATCTGTAGCAGTTTGGCATTATTTATGAATTCCAAAGATAGATATTGGATTATGCTTGTAAACTGGTCTGTTCCTCTGGGCATGATTAAATTATGATTAGGGCTTTGATTGGCCCATGTCAGTAGGGTGTTGAGACCCCGCCCTTTGGTGGGTGGGGACTCACAGATAACAGACATGGCAAAGGACAGAGTTGGAGTTCTGATGCTGAGTTTTGAGCTGGAGCCTGGGAAATGAACACACAGGAGAAGAACACAGAGGAATAGAGATGGCTCTTGGACAGAGTAGAAGCCCTGGAGAGAGAGACAGAGCCATTCACCTGAGAGTCTACAGCTGGCCTTGTGGATAAAGGCAAAGCCTAGAGAGCATCATAGTCTACAGGTGACCTTGTGGAGAAAACAGAAGAGCTGAGCCCGGAGAGAAGCAAGCCTTGGGAAGAGAGGAACCCAGGAAGCCTGAACCCTCACGGACGTTGGCAGCCATCTTGCTCCAACACATGGCAATAGACTTTGGTGAGGGAAGTAACTTATGCTTTATGGCTTAGTAACTGTGGACTTCTACACCAAATAAATACCCTTTATAAAAAAACAATTGATTTCTGGTATTTTGCATCAGCACCCCTTTGGCTGACTAATACACCATTGATTGTACATTTTGGATGAATTGT
>PVKH010000301.1:0-11876 GCA_004027955.1 Chaetophractus vellerosus
ACTTGTTGGATTCTTTACCTTCTTGTCCTAAGGTACACAGGTACCTGTTTCTAAGAAATATCTTCCATCTTTAATGCCAAGTAATATCTTCAATTCTTAAGCTCTTTCCTAGACCATGACCAAAGAGAAGTAGCTTGAATGTCATAAACACTCAAACAATCACCAAATCTTGTCAGTTCTGCCTCCTATTTCTCTTACCCCTTTATTTTTCTCCATCCCCATTGCAACTTTGCTAGTCCAAGCCATTAGGATTTCTCACCAACATTTATGCAATATTATCATAACTGATTGCCTTTCTCCCAACCATACCCACTTCCATTCATTTTTCACTCTAAAACTGAACTGATTTTTTAAATCACCAACCTAATTGTGTTATATCCTCTCCCAATTAAGACTTCCATGGCTTCCCATTTTCCTTAGAGCAGGTAAAAAACATTCTTAACATATAACATATACTGTAAAGTCTAAGAGGACCAGGGCTCTTCCTCCCTACCTACCATCAATTCTTCCTGCTTTCCTAATCTTTCAGCTCCCCATACTCAACATGCACACTCTTGCTCCAGATCCTTGAAATGCTGAATTCTATTCACTCTCAATACCCTACCTACCTTATCTCCTAATATACCCCTCAACACTTTTTGGCTCTTTTCCACTCAATCTATAGTCTCAGCTTTAATTCCACTTCCCCAGGGGATGTTTTCCTGGCCACTACATTAAATGCTTGTGACCTATATTCATTTTACCCTATATTTTTCTTACTGGATACTTTTACCAATTGAAATGATTAATCATATTTATTTCTTCTTAGACTGGAAGCTTTGTGACATAAGAAACTGTGTCTCTACCATACATGGAAACATTTATGCGAGGCTTAGTGTTTTAGTCAGCCAAAGAGGTGCTAATGCAAAGTACCAGAAATCTATTGGCTTTTATAAAGGGTATTTATTTGGGATAGAAGCTTACAATCACAAGGCCCTAAAGAGTCCAACTCAAGGTTACTTCCTTACCAAACTCTGTTGCCACGTGTTGAAGCAAGAAGGTGGGCAACATCTGGGAGGGTTCAGGCTTTCTCTTCCCTCTTAAGGCTCCGTGGGTCCAGCTTCTTCCTATCTCAGCTGTAGGCATGCATGGGGCTTGTCTCTCTTCCCAGGGCTCATTTTTTTTTCCAGGCTCAGCTGCTCTGTTCTCTTCACAAGGTCAGCTGTAAACTATTAGGTGAATGATTCAGTTCTCTTTCCAGGGACTTTGCCGTGTTTATGGAGCTGTCTCTCTTCCTGTGTATCTTCTCTATGTATCTACTTCTCTGTGAGAGTCTGTTTTATCAGCCCACCAAGGGGACAGGGACTCAACCCTGCATGCCCTAATGACATGGTCAAATCAAAGCCCTAATCTTGATTTACTAAAGTAAAATTGAAGCCCCTGAATTTAATACAATCAAAGTGGTATCATGCCCAGAGGAACAGACCAGTTTACAAACATAATATCTCTTTTTGGAATTCATAAATAATATCAAACTGCCACACTTAGCATGTAAGGGAACTCCAATAAATATTTGTTGAATGAATTAATAAAGGTGAAAGGACTCTTTGGTTTCTGCTCTGAGAGCAGAAGCTTCCAAGAAAATCTTGATAAATCCTGAAATGAGTGCTCATCCATTTGTCACTGTTTCCAGAAACAGAATCTAATTTCTATTGAATTTACGGAATTCAAGGTGCCATTGTAAGCATGAGTGGAGTACAAAGTCAAAATAGTATTTTTTGTAGTTATGTGTTCTGTCTGGAAAAAAATGAATCTAAATATATGTGAATATGTATAAACTAATATACCTACACTTACTGCTTATGGAAAAAAATTTAGAGGGGAAAAGTAAACTCTGTGCGCACATATATGTCTGTGTGTGGTTAGAAATATCTACATATTAAAGGTATATGTGTTACCAGTTCTGACTCATTAATATTTCTTTGGGATCACTCCCTACTTTGCTTTTTCTATTATCTCATCCTTTGTGGATTTTCCCACCAACGTTGTTTAATCCTAGCAAAGTTATTTCTAGATACTGACAGGTACATTCAAGTTTAAAATTTTCCAGATCTGTATCTCTGAATAATATGTTCCTCAGAGACTTTGCTTGATAAAACAGGCTCAGTTTAAAGATAGCAGACAGAACACCAAAGCGGTGAATAAAGAAATAAACACTGCTGATGAATCAAGAACTTCCAAAATATACCCAGTTCCTTCAACATATTTTTGCTCTACACATTGTGTGAGAAATACATGTAACAGCACATTTTTAGTTTTGGTTTTTTAATTTCTATTTTGAAAATACTACCTCATAAATGCATGTAAAGAGAATAGGTCAAGGAACTCCTATATCCCATCAACTGGATTCAATAAATATCAAGATTTTGCCACATCTGTGTAATCTATTTTTCCCTTTTACTCCCCAGATATATCATTGCATTCTTATGTAATTCAATATTCATCTCTAAAAAATACGGACTTATTCTTTCTTAAAAAACAAAAATGGCAATCATACCTTGATATTATCTCTTTTAATTTCACCCGTTTGAATCAGGATCCAAACAATGTCCACACATTACATTTGCCTGTTGCATCTCCTAAATCTCTTTTAATCTAGAGTGGTTCCTCCTCCAATTTTTATTCATGTCTTTGACTTACTATAGAAACCATGTCTGTTTTCCCACGGAATGTCCTAAATGGTCTACTTACTAGAATTGCTTGCTGTTTGTGGTTTCATTTATCTTGTTTCTCTATTCACGTACAGTGCTTGTACATATACTCTACTTTTACTTTCTCAATTGATTTGTTTGTAAACACTCACGTGGCTATTATTGTCTACATGTGAATCCTACCTATTTCAATATGAACTCAGGAACTGTCATGAGACTGATTCTTCAGATTGAAGATGTGATTGGATTACCAGTCTCTGGGAGAGGCAGAGATGGGGAAAAGGGCAGGAGCTCACAGAAGACAATTAACAGAGAAGAAACAGTAAGCAGGAGCTATGGAGTCAGACGGTCCTAGGTCCTAACCCTGTCTCTACCGCTTGTAACTCAGACATGCTACCTAACTTATTTGAGTCTCAGTTTCCTCATCAGTAAAATAGAGTGGGGGCAATACTACCTACATTACAGGGTGACTGTGAGGATTAAATGAAATAACATATGGAATGTGCTTGGAACATTGCCTAGCATCTAAAGGGCAGAGTTCTAGAAATATAGGAAATTTAAATGAGCTATAAAATGGAGTGTATCATGGATTAGTGCTTTATTTATAGTGCCTTCCCTCTGCATATGTTAAAATGCCCCTAAAACAGAGCTACTTTTTCTATTTGCTTTCTTATATTACCATATGTTAGAAGTTTATGTTGTCAACATTTCCATTACCCTCCTGCCCACTCCTCTAAAACAGCATCCCATCGCTTTATTTATACACCATTTATTTTCCTATTTTTAATTATTTTCACTTATTGCCATTTGACATATATTTACAATGTGCATTTTCTTATTGTTGAATTCTCCCTCTAGAATAGAAGCACCATGAGAGCAGGGAACTTTGTCAGATTTTAATTTCTGTCTGAGATATCCCTAAGGCCAACAACAGTGCCTGGCACATAGTAACTTGTTTCTTGTAGCTAAGGTAGCTCTTTTAAAAATATGAATCACTGGTGGATTTTAGAGATGGATAGGTGTTGCATGATTTAATGGATCCATTATCCAAAATATTTTTCTTATCTGGATGCCACTATGCATGAAAATATATCATGAATCCGACTTCCTACTAAAGGTTTCTCTTTAAAAACAGACTTTTTTTGCACAAGTTGTATGAGTTAATTAATGAAGACCAAGTTGTTAAAGAGTAGCCCTTTTTCATTTGTCAAGAGAGACCTAGGTATTGCTTTTATGGTTATCTTATGTTAATGAGTAATTTGTCACAATGATATAAAAATTAATTTATTAAAATAAATTTTAAAAAAACACAATGCTGAGAATTTTTTAAAAAAGACAGACCTAGGTAATAATAGAGAGTGCTCTGAGCTAAGGAAAAACACTAACAAAGGTGGTAAGGGAACGAATGTGGAAACAAAAATATCACCTGCTCAACCTTTTATCTGGTGTCCTCTCTGTATAGAATCCCAGACTGATAGGTTTAGGAGAAGGCACAAAAAATTTGAGCCATGAATAACCAATGAGAACTTATTCTACTTTTAAAGATTTCCACAGATGCTGTTCCATGACTCCCAGTCATTTTTATTTTTTCATTTCTGTCATTATTTTCCATCAATTGTAGGAAATAATCACCTTTCCCCTGCACTTCAAATCATTCATCTTCTGAATAGCAAACGTTATTATTATCTCATGATGTATTTGAATAATCTCAGGATGCATATCACCATTCCCAAAATAAATCACGGAAATAGAGAAAAGTGACCGATTTTTCTGTTTCATGTTCAACTAGTGAAGATCATCTAAACAGGTACAGGGAATGGACGTTTCATTTGCATACCTGCTTACAGCTCAGCCCTTTATTCAGTTACCAGGAAAATGATTTTAAAAGATTTCACTGGAATTTATGGATTTTTCCATACTCTATAGCTTTCAATAATATTTTAAGTATTTTTAAGAATTAGGAACTGGTTGCCTAAAGGATTAACTTCTCTACCAATATTCAAGAAAGACTCTGATTTGATTTTCCCCTGCGCCTTGGCTATTCTACACTTTTGATGCTGACTCTCAATACAAAAATAAAATTAGTAGCAAGTGTGCACCTTGAGGAAAATGAAATAAGATGATTGCTTCCAGAAGTACCTTCATCTGAAT
Source organism: Chaetophractus vellerosus (assembly GCA_004027955.1). NCBI lineage: Eukaryota > Metazoa > Chordata > Mammalia > Cingulata > Chlamyphoridae > Chaetophractus > Chaetophractus vellerosus. The sequence continues at coordinate 4,842 of PVKH010000301.1, forward strand.
GCTTCCTAACGTAATGAATTTTTATACACCCAGAGGATTTTGGCAATATAATAAAATTCAGAATTTTCTTGATCTGGAGATATCATGACCACCAAATTACTTTTAGATTACTGTGTCCAAATGAAATAGCTATTTAGCTTAAATTATTTAAGAAAAAAATCTTGAGATTATTAAAATAAGTATCAAGAACACATACTCCTTAGTCTTTTTGCTATTGCAATTTTTATATTATACATTTCATATAAATACATATATTTCATAAGTAGTAGCAAAAAGTACATACTTTGGGGTGGAGAGAATTTATTTTAAAGCACAGACCTAACTGCTACTAGTACAGTTAAGTTACTTTAATCTTTAATCCTTAGCCTCCTTATAAACACTAACACTTTTTAGTGTTACTATTGTATCAGCAAGATAAAGTATGCTAATATCACAAAAGATCCTAACACATAATAGGAGCTCAATTAATGATAGTGGGGGAAAATGAGCTTGGGTCCAGGTCAAAGGGTTGTATCCACTGGACAAATCATTGCTATCTCTTCCAAGATTAGCAAAAACTGATTATAAGGGTTAATTCATGTATCAGCTTGGCTAGATTCCTCAAATCATCACTGGCCTGATTGTTATTGTAAAAGTATTTCATGGGTTTAAATCATTAGCCAGTTGATTGCAGTCTATGGCTGATAATATCTTCAATCAAAGGAATTGCCTTCAGCAATGAGAGGAATCTCCTCATCTAATCAGTTGGAGGCCTTAAAGGGACAACTGAGTATTTCAGCTGTCAGAAAGAAGAATGTTTATCTTTATTTCAGCCAGCCAGCTTCTCCTTTCATTGGAATTCCCGACTTGCATCTTCTCCCGGGGAATTAGGCATTACCAACTTGAAGCCTGCCCTATGGAATTCAGACTTGCCAATCCCCACAGTAATGTAAACCAATTTCTATAATAAATAATTTAATATTTATGTATGTATATTCTGACAGTTCTGTTTTTCTGGAGAACACTGACTAAGATGCTGACCATAAAATCATGCTACAGGTCTATAAATGGCTGCCAAGATGGTGGGACATATTGTGTCATATCTAGCCCAATGTCTACAATGAGGATTTGGATGAAGTCACTTTATCATATGTAGCTGTTTGATGTGATTATGAATTCCAAAAATCGATATTGAATCATGCTTGTAAACTGATCTGTTCATCTGGGCCACGTCGGTAGGGCGTTGAGCCCCGCCCCTCAGTGGGTGTAGTCTCAAGTATAAAAGGCAAGGCCAAAGACAGAGGAAGCAGATTTGAGAAGCAGTTTTTGAGAAGCAGTTCTGATGTTGGAGAGAACACCCCAGGAGAAGAGAAGTGAGCCGTTCACCTGATAGTCTACAGCTGACCTTGTGGAGCAAACAGAGGAGCTAAGCCCAGAGAGAAATGCAGCCCCAGGAAGAGAGGAACTCAAGAAGCCTGAACCCTGGCAAACGTGGGCAGCTGTCTTGCTCCAACACGTGGCAATGGACTTTGGTGAGGGAAGAAACTTATGCTTTGTGACCTGGTACTGTAAGCTTCTACCCCAAATAAATACCCTTTATAAAGACCAACCAATAATTGGTATATTGCAAAGGCACTTTTTTTGGCTGACTAATACATCATATCAGCATGAAATTGGCCTATGTCACTTTTGCTTACATTCATTCTAACTGATGGACATAAAAATAATGGCTGCTTATTCTCACTCTGAATGTTATACTCCAACTTAAGGCAGTGACTCAATAAGGTCAGAAGAAACACAGTTTCTTTTAAATTTATATCTTTTCTCTTGAGAAACTCAAAGCTCTATCCCTTATTCCTTTGAGTAATCTTAAAACAGAATTACATCCCCTGCCCCTTGAATGTAGGCTGGACTCAGTGACTTACTTCCAAAGAACAGAATACGGAAAGGAGGGAAAAGTAATTTCATAGTGGAGAGACCTGGAAAACTCTACTTCAGCCAGGTGATCAAGGTCAGTGTCAACAGTGATGTCATGTTGATAACATGTACCCCCATGTGATGTTATGAAAATGGCACTTCTATTCTGTGGTCTTCCTCCCCAAATCTATAACCCCAGTTCAATCATGAGAAAATATCAGATCACCTCAAATGGAAGAACATTCTACAAAACACCTGACCAATGTTCTTCAAAACTGTGAAAAGCATGAAAAAAAGGAAAGATTGTCACAGACCAGAGGAGAGTAGGAGACATGAGTACTAAATACAATGTCTATTCTAAAACTGGAAAACTAGTTAAATCTGAATAAAGTCTCAGGTTTAGTTAATAGTAATGTGCCAATGTTGGTCTCTTAGTTGTGACAAATGTGCCATGCTTATATTAGATAATAATAATAGGGGAAACTGGGAGCGAAATATTCAGAAGCTCTCTGTACTATCTTTGCAACTTTTCTGTAAATCTAAAATTGTTTCAAAATTAAAATTTAGTTAAAATAAATTTTATACATAAAAATAAACCATAAAACAGAATTATAAATAACTAAAATAAAATACAACAAAGCAGTTACAGTCTTCATTTTATCTTTATTTTAATCAAAATTGAAAAGGCTTTAAAGACATAAAGTATGGACATTTCTAACATATATGTATATATTATGAATCAATAGTTTGATAATTATGTCTCTTTAAAGAAAAGATCCCCACAGCTTTTTAAAAAATCAATATATATTTAGTTAATAAGTGAAAGATTGAATGAGTGAATATTCTCTTTATGTGATCAGGGCAATTTCATCTCTTCATCTTCGGAGATCCCATCAACTTGATCAGGCTTGTAGGAACAGAACTTACCAAGTAAGGTTTCTAAGCCATATCCTGCTATTCTGAAAGAAGCACTTTGTAGAATCTGCTACACCTCTTGTTATTAAAGCAAATTCTATGCTATTGTTATCACACTGCCATGAATATACCTCTGTTCTTCTGTCATTACTTGGTATTTTATATAATATCATTGACGCTCATTTTTAGATTTTTGTTAGAAAACCTTGTATTTTTGTAGGTTTAGAGAGCTGACCTTAGTTAGCAATCAATCATTTGCCAATGTGTAGAGGGGATTGTGGGAAGTAGAGCCACCAAAGCAGGACTAGGAACAATGAAAGACGGAGGTGATTCAGGCAGATGACTGTGGCAGAGTTAGGACAACTCACTGCCAGATGGGATGGGCCAACTAATGGGGCTGGGAATGACTAGTATTTAAAGATGGGAGGAAGTAACTAACTAGGGAGATCTGACCAAATGGTGAGGTGACCTTACAGAATGGGACTATGTCTGGCAGAGGAAACTATACAGGAAAGAGAATTCTTTCAGAGGGAAAGAGACTGGATGGTGCAAAATACTGTAACAGTATTACTGTATATAACAGTAATTCTAATACACATCCCTTGCCAGGTGAGCAAGAGATAGAAACAAGTTTGAGTTGGATAAGAGCAGCCTCTGAAAGTTATATAGAAATTGTACCTTTATTTGTGTTCTCAGCACTTCCAGAATGTGCTTCCTAGTTGACCCCACTTAACTTACTGTGGTTCTTTTTATTTATTTATTTATTTTTATTTTTAAAGAAGCTTTAGATTACATAAATGTTACATCAAAAACATAGGGGATTCCCATATACCCCACCCCCCACACACACATTTTCCCCATTAACAACAACTTCCATTCGTGTGGTACATTTGTTACAATTGATGAACACATATTGAAGCATTGCTACTAACCATGGGCTATAGTTTACATTATAATTTACACTTTGCCCTGCACAATTTTATAGGTTTGACAAAATGTGTAATGGTCTGTATGCATCATTGCAATGTCATACAAGACAATTCCAACATCCCAAAAATGCACCTATGCTACACCTATTCTTCCCTCTCCCTCTCTTCAGAACCTCTGGTGGCCACTGCCTTTAAATAAATGATACAAGTTCTTCCATTACCAGAATAATAATAACTCTACTTTAGTCAATAGTTGCATTTGCTCCTTATGTTTGTTCATACCTCAGTCTTGAGGATTTTGGGATCATGATGTCCACTCTGTTTATGATTGAGTGGGGGCTTAGATCCCATGGGGCAAATGGATGAACTGACTTGATTGCAATTGTGGATATTCTCTATTTTTGTGGAATGTGCATTGTCCATCATCATCCTTTTGTTAGTTGTCCTGGGTGATTCGTATGAAATGGAGAGTAGGTGTTGAAACTCTGCTGAGATTCAGGACTCAATCAGCATGTGAACAGACCGAAGATTTAGGTCTCTGGGATATATGTTTAACTAGTATAATGCTAATTGCAGGTTCAAATAAAAGGCATAGAAGAGCCATTATAAATGAGTCTAACTTTTACATTGGGGAGCATATATTCCAAAGTAAGGCCCACTGACAGGCTGCCAAATTCCTGAGATTGTCTTCCCTGCCTATAGTGACTAGATGTCTCTAGGGCCCTCAGGAGCCCAGCTGTTTGAGGCACTGTTTATTGTGGCAGTCAATGAGATCCTGCTGAGACATGCATAAGCTTAACCTCTGGAATGACCTCCTGACTCACTTTGAAATCTCTTAGCCATAAAAACTCATTTGTATTTAATGTTTCCCCCTTTTTGTCAAGGTCATTTTCCAGATGCATTGCTATTTGGCATCAAGGTGGTTCTTAAATGTGTTCCATGGATGAATTTTCAAGGTTTCTGTGAACTGCCTAAAATGTATATAAATTTGTAAAGAGACATTTCTTCATTTTCTGGAGTCAGTGCTTTCATCAGACTCTCAAAGGATTCGAGAACCCAAAAAGAAGGCTCAGGGGGAGGAAAAAGAGTAAAAATAGGATGAAGAGGAGGATTGTTGCTCATTTAAAAAACATTGTTTACTCAACTTTAAAGACTCAAATAAAATTTGTTTCAATTTTGAGGCCTGTGACAATGTAGTCTTGGTGAATCAAATGGCAAGCCTATACTAGAGCTCAGAATTCTGGACTTCTTGTTCACTGCTCTCACCCTTGGGGACTTCTAGTATTCGTGAAACTTAGACTAGAACTTATACAACAGTAGTACAAAAATTGCTGAAGAAAATGAGTTCATTTGGGAAGCCTTATCAAAAGAGGACAACATTCTTTGGATTCATCAACTCGGAATTCTCACAAACTGTCTGCCAACTTACATGTTTTCAGCATTATTTCTTTCAGTTGAACTTATTGCATCTCCCATTGGTGAAATCTCTGGGCATGCTTACAAGGTTGCAAAATCAAGGTCTGTGGCTAAATTTTACAATTAAAGGAACACAAAGAGCAAATATAGAAATAAGCTTCATCACACAGGATTGGCAAACCTGGGGAAGATCTAAAATTTTACCCACTACGAAAATCTAAAGAAAAAGGTTTGTTTCTAAAAAGAAAGAGATGGGTCTCGGTATTTGGGCTTCAAAGTGCATTCTGCCTTTTGGAAGGAAAGCCCCATCATCTCCAGCCCAGTGAATTATTCAAGGAACACTCTGAATCCAGGAGTGCCCAGAATCAGGTTCTCATCAGAGACAACATGAAGCAGTAGCTGTAACAAGTTCCCTCCTGCAACTCCATGAAACTGGTGGCCAGGTCCTCTGTATAATATAAACATATCCAAAAGACCCAACCAAGTCACCTCCCATGCCATGTTTCTGTCCTTCTAAAAATAAGGGAATCATCACTGTTATAGGAGTTGATTCCTCATTTCTAAGGTACTGGGGATTGAACCCAAGTCTTTGTACATGGGAAGCAGGTTCAACCACTGAGCTACATCCACTCCCCAATAAAAGTTGGTTTTTCCTTTTGTTTGTTTGTTTTTAGGAGGTACCAGGGATTGAACCCTTGACTTCCTACATGGGAAGTGGGCACTCAACCACTTGAGCTACATCCACTCCCTGACTCCTCAATTCTTATATAAAGTTTGAGAGATACATACATGTGCTGCCAGCAATGAGTTCTTCCATGTATGGTGGCCATCATCAAATGATAAGTTGCCCACAGAAGCTATGTAGCCTGCGTGACCAAATTTATGACCATTTTCAAATGGGAAAGTGCTTGTGAAGTTCTTCACACAGAACTTTCTACACAATGAAAACTCAACAAATTTTGCCTATTTGATTATAGTTAGTTTATTATGGTTCTCCCTCTGACATTAACACTTGAAAAAACACATTCATGATATCATCAATAGGGTCAAAGAAATCTTGAGAAATCTATTACTTCATCTTACAGGCCAAACTAGCACAAACCAAAGATATAATTTTCTATTTAATAAGGGAGAAAAAAGAATCTAAGACGATTTCACAATCTCTCTTCTTGATTCATTTCAGTGTTTAACAACCCTGTCAGGAAATTCCTCAATTATTCTAACCTAACTACCTCATACTGCCATTTATTTCCTCATGTTCTGGCTTCAATGGAGATAGAGAACAGATGCTCACTATCCTTTGCATAATAATTTTTAAAATGTTTTATGTGTTCATAGACTTACTAAATCTTTCCTTGATTATTTTTTTCACTGCAACAAATAAGTCTAATTCATTAAACATCATCAGTAGCGCTATGTTTGAATATGGTAGTAAGAGTTAAATTTTAAGGAAAGCATATCCATCATTATCAAAGTGCAGAAAGCATTCTCAAATTTAGACTTTTGAGGCAGGTATCTTATATGTCATATATCAACAGGGTAGCAAATGATTTCTTTGAAGATTTCTTGGAAAAGAGATTTCTAAGAACTAAACACAAAATAAAATTTAAGAAAAATTTTAATTAACCAATAGTAGAATAACTTCTGCAGAAAAATGAAAATGATTGGGATCAAGTTTGCCATGCTTTAAAACTCATGCCCAGCTTGAGAGAACTGAAATCCTGAGTCAAAAAATAACACTCATCATCAAAGATTCTTTGATGAGACTGATGAGAAAAGTAGACATCTGTTAACTGAGTTGACTGAGAGTACAACAAAGACCAAGTAAATAAAAACAGAAATTTTTGCTAAAAAGTATCATGCCTAAAACATTGACAGT
>PVKH010000301.1:11976-41132 GCA_004027955.1 Chaetophractus vellerosus
CTCTCTCTCTCTCTCTCTCTCTCTCTCTCTCTCTCTCTCTCTCTCTCTCTCTCTCTCTCTCTCTCTCTCTCTCTCTCTCTCTCTCTCACACACACACACACACACACACACACACACACACACACACATATCCGCACCTTAAAACATTTCCAGCAAATCTTGAGCTTTAAAAAAATCATTCAGGGAGCAGATGTAACTCAAGTGGATTGAGCACCTGCTTCCCATGTATCAGACCCTGGGTTCAATCCAAGGGACCTCCTAAAAAAATTTTATTCCATTATGAAAATCAAATCATATCACTGTTAACCAATCCCTTATATTTTGAAATGATAAGAATACAATCTAAAATGGGCAAGTGGCTTTTTTTCCCTCTTGGGCTCTGAGATACAGTGCTCATGCTTTATGAATCTGACCTCATTTTCACAAGAGCCAGACAAACCTATACAAAGGACTGAGCCACACATATTTTTCCTGGCTTGTTTTTCTTCAGATTTATGTTCATCCAAATCCAGCACACTTTTTCCTAAGAAATGTTCTCTTAATATTTAGTCCATTCATTTCCAGGAAAACTCAGTCCACTTGTACGAGCCTATGGTTGTGGATCATCTTGCAAATAAAAGATAAAAAACAATGTGATTTATCTATTTAAATGGCAATGAAATTCACTTTTTTTTTTTTTCTTTTTTGTGGTACCCAAACCGGGAATTGAATCTGGGACCTTGTAGGTGGGAAGCTGGCGCCCAACCACTGAGCCATATTGGCTCCCCTAAATTCACTTTTAAAAGACAAATGTATCTGCTCTCATTTAAATGAACATATCCATCTCACATGTGGGAGAGGTTTGTGATTAAGAACTCACAGTTCCAACATCTCCATATTTGTGCTATTGGAATATGCCAATTTCTTTTTCCTCATCACTGAATATCTTGTTCTTTGGGTTGTTCTGTAGCTATACTATGTAAAAGTAGGGCTTCCATTCATCAGTGGAAACAGGTAAAGTAGTTATGTATCAAAATCTTATTTTATTTTAGATAAAAGATGAAATATAAACTTTAAAGAAGTTGTCCTTGAAACCCCATACTATGTTAGACCCTTCTTTTGAATATAATTCCCCTTCAACATAATTAACATGGTTATAATTTTTATTACTTTGTGAAATTAGATGTTATTTAATCTCCCTCTCCCCTGGAAGAAATTCCATGTGTGTGGGGACCATTTCTGGCTTGTTCACTGGTACATTGCCTTGCATAAAATAGTCACTCGTTAAAAATTTATTGAATGAAAGAATTAATTAATGGATTTCAAGTTTTGCATATCTAATTAAAAATGGAATAATCTATTTTGGCTCTAAGAAATGGCCTGTAGAAAATTTGATTCACAGCACTGTAATCCAATTCCTTTGGACCATGATTTTCACTACTTTCAGCTGTGTTATGGAGCATGATGCTGGTAAGGAAAGAAAGCAAGCATACTTTTCTCTGGTCCATTAAACACTCTTATAAATGACAAAAACTGACTAATCCTGGTAGTGATCCTTTTTTAAAAACCATTTAATAATGGTTGCATGACAGTTTTGTCATAGAAGAAAGCCATTCCATAATACCTCTTACCCTATAATTTTGGGTGCTAATCATATCCCTAGAGATAGGTATATATAGAAACTTCTTCACTAAATCAACAGAAAGTATGTGGTTCTCTTGCCCTTACATGTCAGAATTGTAAAGACATTCTACTGTATAAATTGTGAGTTACTTCATGCTCACTGTATCCATGACAATGTAAAGCTAATTATGGGGCAAATTCCTGGAACACATTAGCTCTCATCTTCCATTTAGCTCCAATAACTAAGCATGTCTGGCTCATCTCATCTCTCATTTGGGCTTAGCAAACAGGAATATTTACTTGGACTTGTCAACTTTTGAACAAGGTGTCCTGCTTCCAAAAATACTTCTTTGTATTTTGGCCCACTGACAACCAGATCAGAAACCAGTCTGGGTAATACAGTTATGCGAAAACTTATCTGACTAGCAGTCAGACGGTAACTCGCCGAGGGTCAGATCCATAAAACAAATGTTTGGGGGCCAGAAAACTAATGTTCTATTTCTATTAAAACATATTAATTGGAACCATCCTTTCTCATCCAAACCAGCTAATCAATCCAACACAGATAGTCAGCACAAGGAGTTATTTCAAGTAAAGCAGTCTAATACTTCTATGTAATCTATTATGAGAATAAGAAGCTTCTACGATATTTAAGTAGATTTAGAGGAAGGACAGTAGGATTATGGAATCCTTTTTTCTTTGACAATTCCAATAAAGCCTGCAAAAACAATGCAATCTGTACCATCGGTGGCTTTGATTTGTCTAATACTCAGTAATAGTCTTCACTAGCCTCTCTAGTGAATGATTTGACAAAATAAAACTCTGATTTAAACCATATTACATGGTATATTAGGCAGCAAATACCAAGAGCAGAAGGCAATCATCATATGCGGGATCCATGAAGCAAATTTACTGGAACTGTTAGTAAATTTACTGGATCATTGCTTTTGGAATTCCACATAAATCATGCAGGTCACTGTATTTAGAAAAAAAATATGTAACCACCTAAATGCAATGTCAAAGAATAATAGCAGAAGGCTCCCTGGTATTACTTTTGTTGCGAATGCCCTGCACTTGGTTCAGCTTTTCCTTTCAGACGAATGTGATTCAATCCTTATTCAAAAAAGGGCATGGATAGCCTTTCAAAACCAATAACAGAAAATTGCTTTTGGAAAGCTAAATAGAGAATACACCTCCACTTGCGTACTTTAATATGTTGCCACCACAGATTGCGCTCTTACATCTAACTTCAGTCAGCTCCCCAGCCAAAAGTGCTAATGAAGAGCAAATGCCCAATAGCAGAAATTTGCTGCCATCTACAGGCTTCGTGTAACTCTCCTAAATATTCAAACATTTTCTGAAATCAAAGAACAAAGAGCCTCGTGGTAAACACTTCATCCCCCAAAAGAAAATATATGAGAAAGCTCCTAGTTTATTAGAACTTTCCAGAAGATCTCTGAGATTTCTGCATATTAGTTGGACTCTGTCAAATATATTAAAACCTAGAATAATTTTAGTAAATTAGCTTTCTTGTATCAAGCAATAAACAAACAGCAATATATGTCTCTGATGACCTTATCTATATTTTCACAGCAGTCTTAACTATCATTTAATTAATTTCTGTCCACCTATAACCACTTAATTAATAGCCTATAAATTACTCTAAAATGCAGTGTGACAAAATGGTCGGCTGTTCAGACTCTGAATGCAGAGAGCTCATCTTCAATTTCTGGTTCTAAAACTCATTATCTGTATGTCATTGGGCAAGTTACTAGGCATGTCTGAGCTTCAGTTTCCTCATCATTAAAATGTAAAGAATACATACTCCATATGAGTATTGTGAGGTTTAAATAAGAGAATGCATTAAAGGCACTGATAACGATGACGGCCACTTTGTTCGATAAATGTCAGCCTTTATTATTATATTATCATAATAAAATTCACACAGGCATAAATTGAAGTATGATATTTTATTACTTCTTTAGGTGTATGCAAATTGTACACAATACACCTGCAGGATTTCCACATGTCAGCACAGTAGGTTAAGCCCAAGTATTTACCCCAGTGGGTTCTTAAACCTGGTTGAATATTAGAATCACCATGGAGCTCTTAAAAATTATGGTGGCCCCAACTCCCAGAGATTCCAAGTGTAGTTGGCCAGGGATAGGCTGCTTTTTCCAAAGCTCCCCAGGTGAAACTAATGTGTGGCCAAAACCAAGTGCAATTGCACATTTTTATTATAGAACAAAGGAAACTAAAATATAGGTGAATTCACTCAACTGCAGGCATGAATTTAAAATTTACTGTGATATTCAATAGGATAGCGATTTTTAGCTTGCCTTATATTCAATTTCAACTACGTCAAAAACATTTCTTTATAAAAATAAACCATCTTTCTAGTCATAAGACTTTGCCAGTGGATTGAAAAAATAAACCATGTTTATTTTTACACACCAGCAGCAGCACCAATAAAGATTATATAATTAAAGTATACCTGATCATTTGGTTTTGTCAGTTTAGCTTGTTAGTCTGTGGTTTGAAGAATGGGGAGATTTCCAGGAGTCTGATTCTTCAGTAAACTACTTTGGCCAAATTCTGATTGAAGTTGGAGCAAGAACTAAAGAACAATCCTATATCCATAAACTGATAACATACAGGGCAAGACAAGTAAAGGCAAGAAGCCATTATAGTTAGAAAGGCTGAGCATTTTACATTTCTATAAGTTTATTTTTAATTTTTAAATCATAAGGTAATATTTATGGAGACTGTGCCTTAATTTTGGATTAAGCAGCAAAGAAGTCAATGTGAATGTTTATTAATTTTGAAATATATTTGAAGGTTTTTATCACAGACAAGTTTCTTTTCTCACTGCCTCACAATAATTACTCAGAAAGTGAAGGTTTCATGTATTCTAGTTGCAGATCTGAATTAATTCTAACAACTTCAGCATGGTTAAAATACTCTCAATTACAATACGAATCATGCAAACATAGTACCAAACTAGTATCTTTCAAAAGCAACCTTAATCTTAAAATGGAAATTTTTAGAAAATGATTTACTATTTACAGAGCAGCATTCACCTATAAAAATCAGCATGTTCTTGAGTTTAAACAGATGCCTTCCTATTTCTTCCCACAGAATCCATCCTCATGTGGTGTATGTAGTCTAGTTGATATTAAAATTACAAAAATGAAATTTTTCATTAAAATATATAGCAAAATATATAGCCTATGGGGAAAAGTATGCTTCTCAAATGTAATCAACCTATAAAGCATGGCATTATACTTATTTAAAACATTTTGTGTGAATTTAATGGGCTAAACACACACACACACACACACACACACGGAAGAGTTGTAAGTATGATAGGACTATAATCTAAACTAGAAGGAACAATAGAAGAAAAAATTTTCCAAATAATAATTTTTAAAACCTGCCTCAATTCTGTGTACACTTAATGTTACAACTATTTTTAAAAATTGAAAATCAGTAGGTATTGAATCAAAATAATGAAGTCAAAAAAAAAAGAAGTATCAAAAGCATCAAACTGCCTACTAAGCCCATAAGGAGAATGGAATAGAGAGAATGCATCACTCAGTTATAATTTTAATTGAGTTATCAATTATAAATCCATATGAAAATACAGATTAGGTGGAGTTATGCTAGTAATTAGAATGATAAAATTTTAGGACTAGCAGTTATAGTAAAGTTCATCTAGTCCATTACTTCTCAATCTTCTTAAAACTATGCCCACTTTTGAAAAATAATAATGATAGCTAATAATTGGCTAAATGAACTGGAGACTTGCCATGTCCCAGGGGCTGTTCTACGTGTATTATGAGAAACTTTATGAGGTAGCTAATGTTATTTCTCCAATTTTTTAGAGGAAGAATATAAGGAACAGAAATGGAGTAATTTGCCAACAATTGCCTGACCTGGCTAAGATTAAAGCACAAGGAGATGGCTCCAAAGACTACTGACATTTGCTATAACATATAGCAACAATAACCAAAAATATGTCCTCTATGAATATTTGGAAAACAAAAGGTTAATTTTTTCAAGTATTTTATAATACTTAATATACCTTTTGAAAGAATTACACACACCCAACATTCTGATGCCTCTTTCCTACCCTCCAGATAGAAAATCATTGCTCTTGTTTTACAAGATTCCTGCCTTTAAGAGTTGTTTTAAAAGACTTCTATTGGATGATGAACCAAATACAATCTTTTCTTCAACAACATTTTCAGAAACAACTATATATGTGAGTAAAAGGTGTCAAGTTCAATAAAATATGCAAAAATGTCAGAATTCAAAAGGGGAGATATTGCCTGAAGGCTTCCTGGTAGACAGTGGCATTAAATTGATGAGATTTAGATAAACTTAAAGGTTTCCAGGTATAAGGAAAGTATGAGCAAGAGGGCAAAGGTAGGAAAGGGCATGATGAATAGGAAACAAGGAGTCCTGCTTGTCAGAAGTAGAGAGTATATAAATGCATGTAGTAAAAATAAGGTGAAGGTAGATGAGGAGGTTCTAGAAAGCCAGACAATTCTGTAAACAAGGGTATTTGAGGGGGAGGAGTATATAAGACTAGAGCTCCACTTTAGACAGATAAATCTGGCAGCAATGTATAAAATAGCTTGGCTTGCTAATAGACCTGGCAAGAGACTATCAGAATGGCAGTGGAAATAGAATAAATGGGAGGAATAAGAATAATATATGATACCAGTAGAAGCCATACATTTTGAAGAGCAAGTGAGATAGAGAAGCTTATAAAGACACTGAGTTTATGAGACAGGGTGACTATTAAGATGGCAGGGTCATCAATAAAAGTAGTAAACCCAAGAAGAGAGCAGGTATGGGAAGATAGGCCATAATTTCAGTTTGAAATGCTTAACTTGGAGGTCAGAACGGTTAGAGGAAGATATCTAGGAGGCATTTGAAAAAATTCCCTTGAAACTGAAGAGCCAAGTCAGTGTTGGGCAGGCAAATGTGTCATCTGCATAATGGTTACAGATTCTGAGATAAGATTGAATGCAAGAGGATACCAAGGTAAGTAGTAGAGAGTGAGAAGAATAGAAAATTAAATAAAGGTCCTTAGGAAACATCCAAATCGAGAGAGACAAGAAAAAGCATCAGAAAGAGAAAAGTAGTTATCAAAGAAGGCAGGAAATTGGGCAAGTTGTAATTAGGAAATTATAGGTGGGAAGAGTTTAAAGAGAGAGGATGTGGTAAACCATATCAAATGTTACCTGTAGGTTAAGTTGTAAAGCTTGAGGAAGTCCATAGGATTTGTTAAATAATAAGTTACTGGCATCTTTTAAAAAATCACATGTGGTAGGTAGAATAATATCCCGCCAAAGGTGTCTATGCCCCATTCCCCGGAACCCATGAATATGTCACCTTATATCGCAAAAGGGACTTTGCACATGTGATTGAGTTAAAAATGTTGAGATAGGGAGACTATGCTGGGTTATCTGGGTGGTTACAATGTAATCACAAGAATCCTAAAAGTGAAAGAGAGAGGCAGGAAAGTAAGAGAAAGAGATGTGATGGTGGAAGCAGGTTTGGAATGATGCAAGTGCTGGCAGCAGGGCCACGAGCCAAGGAAGGAGGACAGCCTCTAGAAGCTGGAAAAGGCAAGGAACAGAGAATCTCCCCTAGACCTTCTAGAAGGAACCAGCTCTGCCAACTTCTTGATTTTACCTCCATGAAACCCATTTCCAGCTTCTGACTTCCAGAACTGTAAAATAATAAATTTGTGCTATTTCAAACTAATTTGTTACAACAGCAACAGGAAAATAATACAGTATTTCAGTTAAGGTATGAAACTAGTTATTTCCCACAGAGGGCTAAACACTTGGGCTCTGGAGTTAAGAAACCTGAGATCAAATCTCAACTGCAGTTAACCTAACTTCTCCATGTTTCTGTTTCCTCATCTATAAAGTCAGGAAAATAATAGTGCCTATCTCACAGGGTTATTGAGAGTATCAAATGAGATAATACATGTAAAATATTTAGATTAGTGTCCAAAACACAGCAAGGAATCATTAAATGTTAGTTCTTATTATGTCATATGATAAAAGATTAAGAGGTTACCCTAGGTAGTGCAGAACTAAGGCAGTGGGACCCAGAGAAAGCTGAGATCTGTGGAAGCTCAGTGATCTCAAAGTCATACAGCTACTGGGAACTGATCCAGGAAATGCCCCCAGTTGTCTTGGTCCCTGGCCCAATACTGCTTTTTGTACTATGTCACCGTTTTTGTGTCAAAGACTTCTAACTGTCCTCTTCACTTTAGTAATAGAACCCCTGAATTCTCTCCTGGCACACAACTAGAAATTGTCTTTCACAGCCGCCCTTGCAGATAGATGTGCTCTTGTGACAAAATTCCAGTCAAGGGATGTAGATATAGAATTGAAATTGTGCCAACCTTGGTGTGGTAGTTTGAAGCTGTAGGTACTCCAGAAAAAACATGTTTTTAAATTTAATCCATTTCTGTGTGTGTGAATCCATTGTAAGTAGAACCTTTTGATGAGGTAACTTCTGTTAAGGTGTGGCCCATCTCAATTAGGATGGACCTTGATCCTATTAAAGGAGTCCTCTATTAGTGGAATGAAACTCAGAGAGAGAGAGTGAGAGCGAGAGAGAGAAAGCCACAGAGGAAGAAGCCAGAAGCTGAACATCTACAGAACCCAGAAGAGAAGGGAGAAACCAGCAGATACCACCAATGTGCCTTGCCATGTGATAAGCTAACAGCAGCCAGCCCCAAAATGCCAGTCTTTGGGAAGAAAGCATTGTCTTCATGATGCCTTGATTTGGACTTTTCCTCACCTCAAACCATGAGTTAATAAATTCCCATTGTTTAAGCCAAACCATTGCATATTTGCTTAAGTAGCCCAGGACACTAAAACACCTAGCATATTGGCATATTGGCCAAAAGAAGGGGCTTGATATCTACTTTCTCTTTCCCATCCTGAAAGCAAGAACGTGGATAAGGTGCTAGTGAACCAGCTCCAGTCATGTAAGAGAATATAACGTCCTAGGGGATGGCAGACAACAAAAGGAAAGGAAACCTGATTCTTGGATGACCTCATTGAACATCCAGGTCTGACCACTGCCTTAGAACATCTCCCTACCTCTGCACATGAGAGAGAAATCAACTTCTATCTTGTTGGAGCCACTTGACCCAACATCTAAATATACACTGTTCTTATAAAAAATATTAACAAGTAGAAGAGAAAAAGGGAATACATAGAAAAAATATAGGAAACTTGAGGTGTCACAATCTAATCATTACTCTAGGAAAAGTTTGGAAATCTCTCTTCTGAAAAAGAATAAAAATATTGACTATAGCTTCCGTTATGAGCATATTATATTTTAGGCACTAGGCTAAGATTTTTGCATGTATTATCACATTTAACCTCCACTGTATTTCTGTGAGAAAGTTTCTAATATTCCCCCCATTTTCAGATAAGAAAACTGAGTCTTAATGATATTAAATTGCTGAAGGTCACACAAGGAGAAAATGTCAGAGTTGGGATTTTAACCCAGCTTTGCTTGATTCTACAATCCCGGGTATTAATCATTGTATATCCTGCCTCTCATGCAGGAATAGTAAACAACAATTAAGCAATTCTGTGGGGGTAGCTAAGGTACTAAAATTCCACATCACATACACTTTTATCTTGAATTGTTATCTAAGCAGCCATGGTTATTTTATTTCTACAGGAAACACTTTACATAATGACCTATTTTTTCACTAATGGGTATTGAATTTCTTAAATTGGAAATATAAAGTCTGAACTGCACATTTTATGCACTCATACACAACACAAACATATCAAAATTTTCAGGAGGTTGACAGTGGAGTCTGTTGGCTGGAATAATAAAGGGAATGTGAGAAGACAGCTGTATAGAACTTAGATTCGAAGCTGGGGATCTGCTGCTCATTCAAAGGAGCCAATATTAAGCAAATTATAGCTTCAAATTATTATGTATTCTTCAAATAGACATTCTTCACTCAAACAGTCACTAAAGATTATTTCTGGAAATTGAAGCCTATCTCCTAATTACATGTTTTTGATCTTTGAATGAGACTTTTCCCAAAAAAACAGATTGCAGTTTTGTTTAAAGGCTATTCAGAAATTTCAGTCTTTTTTCTACAGCTTATTATTTACTTCAAGGGTAATATATATTGTTGGGCATGGGTAAATACCACTCATTTGAGTTTTGATTTCTAGCCTAGCAGTCAATTCAGGAAAGGACAACAAAACCAGATTGTGAACATATTATTTACATTTGGGCTACTACTTAAGAATATAAAATTTCTTCCATTAAAACCATAACATCAAAATCATGTACCATATTCCGAATGAGCTGTAAGTTTGGTGCTCAGTACTAGATTTATTAGGTCTCAAATCTGTGAAAAGATTTTTTAATCAAGGCTTTGTTATGTGTATTAAGTACTAATCAGCTACAAGTATTAATTCCTTACTGTTTGAGCACTTGCTATGCACCCAAGCACAAAGGTAAGTAATTTTTAAAAACCAAGAATTCTTTGTCACAGTCCTTATCTGCAAAGAGCTTTTAAACTTACCAAGAAGTCAATACTTATTAATGGTACATGTTATTATGTACCTGGCATTATTCTATGGACTTTACATTTATTAACTTCTTAATGCTCACAAAAACCCTAGGAGGTAGGTGCTGTTAATGTCTTCATTTCATTTCATGTCTGAAGGAACCAAGTCACAGAGATTAGGGGACTTGACTGAGGTCAAATGGTTGTGAGAGCAAGCAGGCAGTTTGACCTCACAGATGACACTGCCTTAACCCTACACTGCGCTCTACCCTAGGCGGCCTCCTGCTTCTCATCATTCATATGAAACAATTTTAGAAAAACATCAAACAATACAGAAAAATATTTCTATTAAAGAATAGCACATTCTTCTTTTAGGAACTTCAGATGCACATAATAAACAAGAGGACACAGAATGATACCGATAATAACCACGGATTATTAAGAACTTGACATGCAGCTCTGTATTTAAACTTCATAAAAACCATGGAAAGTGAGAGCTCTTATTCCCTTTTACACATGAGACACTGGGCTTAGAGTAACTTTCCCATGGTTACACAACCAGTGCGTGACAGAACTAGAATTCTAGTCAAACACAGAGCCCAGAGCCCATGCTCTTAACCACAAGGCAGGATTGGATTCTCTTCCAATCTGAATGGGATTCCCCAAAGAATCCAGAAAAAGAATTATCAAACAAAATTTGCAAAATAAATTTATCTCACCCATCCCATTCTTAAATCAGCCTAAACTTATTCCAGGTCACCTGCAAGGCCAAGCCAACAGAACTAACATGATTTCTTGTTAGTTCTTGTATAATATAACTTCTCACCTGTTTTCTATGCCTAAATGTCCTTAACAAGGGATGCAAACCCTGCATTGCCTATACAGCTAGTGTTGTCCCTCAGAACAGCCAACTGAAATGAAAAAGAAAACACCATTTGAAATGGAGGCACCCTCAAATTTTCACTGTACTAATCTCGTTCCTGCCTCTAGGAAAAGATTGAAAAACACTTTTAAATTAATGGTAAAGCTTAAAAGGTTTAAAATACAAGTGCCATTTTGAAATGAACTTTTGGAATAAAGAAGTCTTGAATAAAGGATTTGTCTCTACATACTTTCATTCATTCATTTAATAAAAGTTCTTAGTAGTTACTATATGCTAACTGACCATGGTTTTTTGTTCGTTTGTTTCTTTGTTTTTGTTTTTGTTTTTGCCTCTTTACGTCTACCTTGTTCCTTAGTCAAATTTTTCTAACTTTTCTTAATGTTTTATTTTTTTCAGTTTATTTTTTAATTAGAGAAATTACAGGTTTATAGAAATGTCATGCAAAAGTGGAGAACTCCCATATAACTCCTCACACACACAGTTTATCCTGTTATCAACTTTGTATACTGTGGTTCCTTTGTTACAATTGATGAAACAATAATATTATAATCATACTATTAACTATAGTCCATAATTTACATAAGGGTTCACTGTGTGTATTGTGCGATTCTGTGGGTTTTTAAATTTTTTATTCTGGTAACATCCATACCACCTGAAGATTCCCACTTTAAACACATTCAGTGGTGTTAATTACATTTACAATGTTGTGCTACCATCACCACCATCCATTACCAAAACTTTTCCATCACCCCGAACAAGAACTCTGTAAGAGTAAACATTATTTTACCATTCACTACCCCAGTCCCTGGTAATCTATAGTCTAGTTTCTGATGCTATGAATTTGCTTATTTTATTATTTCATGTACTTGAGATCTTTCATGTCGGGCTTATTTCATTAACTTGATGTCTTCAAGGTCATCTATGTTGTAGCATGTATTAGTCAGGGTCCTCTAGGGAAACAGAACCAACAAGAGTTACCTGTAAGTATTATGAGATTTTATAAAATTGTCTCACACGATTGTGGTGATACACAAGTGCAAATTCTGAAGTGCAAGCCGCGAGCTGGGAACTTGGATGACAGTTTTTGATGAATTTCCCCAGGAGAAGTTGGCTGGCTAAAGTAGAGATGGAAATTGTCTTGTCTGACTGCTGAAATCATCACTTCTCCTTTCAAAGCCTTCAACTAAGTGGATGAAATGTCTGTCCTTGTAAGAACCAATCTTCTCAGTTGATTGTAGATGTAATCAGTCATAGATGCGATCAACTTACTGATGCCCTCACAGAAACAATCAGGTCAGTGCTTGACCGAATAACTAGGCACCATAACCTGGCCAAATTGACACATGAATCTAACCATCACATAGTATGTGTCAAAACTTCATTGCTTTTTATGCCTGAATAATATTCCATTGTACATATACATCACATTTTGTTTATCCGTTCATCGATTGATGGACACTTGGGTTGCTTCCATCTTATGGTAATTGTGAATAGTGCTGCTATGAACATCAGTGTGCAAATTTCTGTTTAGGTCCCTGCTTTCAATTCTTTTGGGTATATATGGAGAATTGGGGTTCCCAGGTCATACAGTAACTCTCTACTTAACTTTCTGAGGAACCACAAAACTGTCTTTCACAACAATAGCACCATTTTACATTCTCACCACCAATGAATGAGTGATCTTATCTCTCCACATCCTCTCCAACACATGTAATTTTCCATTTTTCAACAGTAGCCATTCTACTGGGTGTGAAATGGTATCCCATTGTGGGTTTGATTTGCATTTCCCTGATGGCTAATGGTGTTGAGCATCTTTTCACATGTTTTTTGGCTATTTGCATATCTGCTTTGAAGAGATGTCTACTCAAGTCTTTTGTCCATTTGTAATTGGGCTATTTGTCTTTTTGTTGTTGAGTTGTGGAGTTTATTTATATATTCTCAATATTAAACCTTTCTCTGATACGTGATTTCTAAACATTTTTACTCATTCTGTAGGTTGTCTTTTTATTTTCATGGTAACGTCCTATTATGCACCAAAGTTTTCATTTTAATGACGTTCCATTTATCTATTTTTTCTTTTTTTTTTTGTTCATGCTTTTGGTATGAAATCTAAGAAATCACTGCCTAACAGAAGGTCCTGAGATGCTTCTCTATGTTTTCTTCTTGGAATTTTATAGTTTGTATTCTTATATTTAAGTCTTTGAACCAATTTGAGTTAATTTCGTATTTGGTATATATATAGTCTTTTGCAAATGGAGATCCAGTTTTACCAGCACCATTTATTGAAGAGACTATTCTTTCCCCATCAAGTGAACTTGGCACTCCTGTCAAAAATCAGTTGTCCACAGATGTCAGGACTTATTTCTGAGCACTCAATTTTATTCCATTATTCTATATGTCTGTGCTTGGGCCAGTCCCATGCTGTTTTGATTATTGTAGCTTTGAAGAAGGAAATATGGGTCCTCTAACTTCATTCTTCCTTTTCAAGGTAGTTTTGGTATTCTGGGGACCCCAAATTCTTACATATAAATTTGAAGATTGGTTTTTCCATTTCTGCAAAGAAGCTTGTAATTTTGACTGTAAAAATCACCATGCCCTGAAAATTGCTTTGGGTGGAATTGAAATCTTAAAAATATTTAGTCTCCTAATCCATGAACATGGAATGTCCTTCCATTTATTTATGTCTTCTTTGATTTCTTTCAGCAGTGTTTTGTAGCTTTCTCCATACAAATCCTTTACATCTGTGGATAAATTTATTCCTAGATATTTAGTTATTTTACTTATTATATTGGTATGTTTGCTGGTGTTCCAGAGGTGTCTTTGGCTATTTTCACTTTTTATCATTCCTTTTTTTTTCTTTCTGCTCCTCAGTTTAAATAATTTTGATTGCCTTGTCCTTGAGTTCACTAATTCTTTCTTCTGGCAGGTCCAATCTGCTGTTTCAGTTGTTTTGATCCTCAACTTCAATATTTGTTTGCTTCCTTTTTAAAATTCCTCTTTCCTTATTTAGATTCTCATATTGTTTGTTCATCATTTTCCTGATATCCTTTAGTTCTTCCTCTATGTTTTCCTTTATCTCCTTAAGCATGTTGAATATCATTATTTTTTCAAGTCTTTGTCTACTGTGTCCAAAGTCTAGTAATCTTCACTGATGGTTTCTGAACTTTTATCTTGTTGCTTGGGATGGACCATCATTTCCTGTTTCTTTGTCTTATAATCTTATTTTTTGCACACTGTACATTTTAATATTTAAATGTCTTAACTCTCAGATTTAATCCCTGAGTTGTCTGTTCCTTCCAGCTAGTGATATGATAGAGGTTTCCGAGTGCCAGAAGCCAAAAAACAAACAAACAAACAAACAAACAAAAAAAACGCCACCAAAAAAAATCCTTTATTGTCTTTGCAAATTGGTTCTATGTTGTCTGGTCATCTCCTTCAAGTTTAATGATCCTATACAGAAGATCAGCCCAAGGTATAGGTGAAGGGTCTTCTCCATATTTTCTGAGCCTGTGCCTAGTCCTGGGCTTGAGCTCACTGGTGGCCTTAGGAATTCCCAATCTACAGGAATCCAAATGTCCCTCTACTCCCTATAAGGTAGACTTTCTACCCCCTTTCAGGTCCTCTATTTTTTGCCTTAATGCCAGTAATCCTTTGCCCTGAACCATATTTATTTCATTGTTTCCATCACTGTTTTAGCTGTCTATAAGTTGTTCCTGCCTTCAGGGCAAGATCTGGGAGGGAAAGTCAGAGTTGAGTGTCCTGGTTCAGTCTTTTATACTATCATCTGATAGACAGGCATTGACACACAGTTACCCCAGTGTGTGCATAGGATTACTCTGCTTTCTCTGGAACAGGACCAGAGACCCCCAGTGGGAATACAGGCCAGCTCTACCCCATGCCAAGAACAGTTGGATTGGACTGTAAGAGTGCTACGAGCTTCTCCTATGATTATGATTTTTAAAAAGCTGTTAGCACAGACCCTGCCATCATGAGCTTGCAGATCTTTGAGAGTAATGATTTTTAATCAAAGCTTCATGAATAAACACAAAATTACAGGTACAGTAGGTTTTATGATGGAAAGATACAGATCATTATCATAATATAAAGCAGGATGATGTTACATAATATGGGGATATCCGATAAAACTTCTCTGAACAAAAAATATATATGCTGCAGTGTGAAGAATGAATGGACAGTTACTAAGTGGGAGAATAAATGCCAACAGTTAGAACCGCATGGGAAAAGGAAGGAATATTCAAGAAACTAAAGGAAGGTCAATGTGAAGCGTGGGTCAAGATAAGCCTGGAGTGGGAGGCTGAGCCCGGATAAGTAAAGCTTTATACACCATGTTAATGATTTTGATTGCTGTCTTATGAACAATAGGATGCCACTGAAAGATTTTAAGCAAGGAGGAGAGACAGACATAAAAATATTCTGGCTTCTGGATGAAATTTGGAAGGGAACAAGAGTGCATAAGAAAAGCAGATTTCAAGATGGAGTTAGAAGTACAAGACATTTATTGAGGGTAATGGCCAGATGATAAGGAAGAGGAAGAAGTGGAATAGCCAGAGAAAGATTTCAGACTGCAACTCAGTATGATACCTGTGAAAGAGAGATATCCAAAGGGAAGGTTGGGTAGGAAGATTCTCAGAGTGCTATTTCACTTTGAAAAAGTCTCAATCAGCCCACAGAAGAGCTCCAGTGTAAAGATTACTCTTAGAGGAGTTTGGCATTAGCCAGAAGTGCCAGGTCCTCCTGCCCTGGCTGTGCTTCCTTGTGGCTGGGGCTGTACAAAAAGTGCATGACTTCAGCTTGAAAGCTAAGGACCGATCTAGGAAAAGCAGCAATTAACTGTAATCTTTATGATTGGTTCTCTCTTAAACTGAGATATGAGCACTACCCTTCCAAGGTTGCCACAAGAAAAAGTTGACTTAAAGATCCAAGCAAGAAATGAAGTAGGTGCTTGTGGAGAAGGAGATGAAGCAAAGATGATGAATTCAAGAGATATTTATGAGGCAAAAGCCACAGGAATGGAAATGAGTAGTGAAGGAAAGAGCAACATTGAGAAGGTTCTTGGCTTTCTGGCTTGCACAACTGAGTAAATGGTAGTGTGATTCTCTGAGACAGAGAACTCAGAAAAAGGATCAAGGTGTTTGTGGTAGTTAGAGAATTTGTTTGTTTGTTTGTTTGTTTGTGGGAAGGGATTAAGAGAAGACCATAAGTTTGGTTTCAAACATGTTGAAATGAGATGCTTTGAGATATTCAAGTAAGAAGCTTAGGGTATGAAGTCATAACCATGTATGAGATTGACTAGGATCAGAGCAAGAGTGAAAACAAAACAGGCCAGAAACTAAAACTAAGCCTTGAAAAATTCTGTGAATGGATGGTCAGAAGAGAAGCATGCAAAAAGAGGCAAATAAAGTCAGACAAGTGGGAATTACCATTATGAGATTTGTTAAAATTTAACATTTGAAAGAATATGGCATTGGAATATAAAGAAGGAGAATAACAAGGAAATGGAACATCAACCAAACCAAGATAAATTCATTGAAGTGTTGCTCCTCATTTTATTCTTAATGATGTTAAAATTTAAGTAGAATCAGTCTCAAGAGCAAAAAAGCCAAGGCCTTTTCTGGGAAGCAAAGAACAGAGAAACTTCCACTAATCACCCGCAGTTGAAAGAATAGAAATTCAAGTTCCCAGTGGCAAAATGTTACCCAGTCACCAGCAAGTTAGGAGTTTGGCCAAGGAAAAGCAGATAACACTTTTTTTGTTGTTGTCTCCATTATTCAATATAATGAGAAAATCAGGTTGGTAAAGTTTAGACATCAAAGTAGTCCCCAAACCAAAGAGGTGAAAAAATATGTCTTAGAGAGACTCTATAGAAACTAAAGGTCAGGGTATGTTCTAAAACCAGGGAAGCACCCCTTGAGACTTTGAAAATTTGAGGCAAATCCTATTTTGAAGAAGAAAACATGTTAAAATTTATTTTAAGACATGCCCTTTCAAGACAAGTATTCTGTTGGGTTAATAGGAAGAAACCATGATGCCCAGTAAAGCAGAGCAATGTCATACATGCCTTTTACTTAGTAATGTTACATGCGAAGTTAAGTTTGGAAAGGATGCTTCGGGCTACATTTTAATGTGCAAGTATAAATGTGTCAGTTGTGTTTAAAACTAGCTTTCCTGCCATCATGTTCCTTGTTGGTCAGCATGTTTTTTTCTCTTAAAATTGATTACCTCAAAGTTTGTAGACATGTTTTAGAATGTACCAACAGGCTCTGGAAAGCATTTAAAAGGAGCTATGTAACATACAAATGTATATAACCAGTTATCTAATGAGCCATTTCAGAATATTAGGGGTAACCAGTAGAATATGGCCGATGTAACTGCTGACAGATGATGATGCTGAATGTTGAGTGCAATTTCAGTGCCCAGGACCTTTTTAATTGGCATACAAGCATGGGTCACCAAACCAAAAATAAGAATTATTTCTGTGCATCTCGCCAGAGTGTGCTGACCATTTGATTCCAGTGGTTTGCGAAGCCATCTTGTACGTAGATCACTGGATGCACTAGATTGCTAGATGCAGAGATCTGTAGTGAACAGCAGCCAATAGAGAGAGAAACTGGCCATTCATTTCACCATGAAAAATGAGCTATCCACCCCCTTTCTCTTACTTGCTTACAGTTGCAGCTTAGCTTATAAAAGGGAATAAACAAACAAAAGTTGTAACTTCTAAGTGATGCATACATGCAACTTCTCCTTGTGCTGCCTGTATGTCGACATTGAATTGTTGATTCTCAGAATAATGCATTAGGTAAATTTGACTATGTGTATTTGGACAAAAAAAAAGTGTGTGTGTCTGTGTGTGTGTGTGTGTGTGTGTGTGTGTGAGAGAGAGAGAGAGAGAGAGAGAGAGAGAGAGAGAGAGAGAACAATCCTTCTCTTGAATTTGTCTTCTTAATCCTAAACAAATCCTGTCCTCCATTGTCCCAAGAAGTCATGTGAAAAGCAAAGAAAAAAGAGCAGAAGAAATTGACTTGATGATTTATGGAATATTTGAGAGATTTATTTATTTAAGGTAATTGTAAGTAATGATACCTGATATTCCCTTTGAGGGCTAACTTTAGAACTTAACATTCTCCTCCAACCAACACCACCCCCTCCTATCGACATGCCCACCATCGGATGTATGCCAGGAGAAGACAAATATTCTGATCAAATTATAAGGGAAATTTGGAAGTCTAGGGTTCTTTTATTATTTGTTACCAGCGATAAGCTTATTCTTGTTCCCACAGCCATCATAAATAGCCTCCTCCTTTCTCACTATTTACCATGTATCTCCAAAATTCTAATTACCGTATTTGTGAAAATACAGCTACCTACCTGTTAAAGAAAATGATATGAATGTGTTAAGAAAGATATAATTATTAATCTCAAGGGAAATTTGTTCTAAATATCTCTATAAATTGTGATGTTTTATTATTTATAAAGTGTGGGAAAATAATATAACTTTAGTAATGTAAGGGCAACACAAGAAAATTGCCTGAGAAAGCTCTAAAGAATTTTAAAAATTCTTTTACTATACAAAGTGAGTATCATGAGTAATAACAATCAGTAACAATAAAGTTATAACAAGGGTAGCAATAAAGTGGGAAGAAAACCTAGGATATACTTCTTACATTGTTTTAAATGTGGGAAAGATTTCAGGATATATGCAAAAATTGTAATGGATTTACAAAGACTATGCCAAATACTTCAAAAGGATTTTATAAGGCCTTCATTTCAAAGAACTATAAAAATGAAGAATAAGTTCTTCCATATTCAGAGGAAACAGAAAGGTAAAAACAAAGAAGGAAGAAGAACGAAGGGAGGTGGGAGGGAGGAAGAAAATAAACAAAGAACTTAAATTCTTATTTAGAGAAACCTCTTAACTTCCTAAAACTAATTTTTGTCACTTATAAGCAGATTAAAGAAACTAAAGTGCTATATATCCAAAAACATTGAGTCCTCCAAAATTGTATCTTTCAGGTTTTGAGAAAAAGCCACACCAAATAATAAAATAGAGAGCTTCCTTGTAAGACTTCTCTACAGCACATGTTGAACTTTACAGTAACTATAGAAAACACTTAAATCAATTATTTTTCAAATTTTTTGTTGTTGTTGTTACATATCCCCCCCTTTCTGCTTGCTCTTGCTATGTGTTCATTTTTTTGTGTTCTTCTATGTCTGCTTTTTTTTTTGTCTCCCCCTGTTTTGGCGATGCACCGAGTCGGCCCACCGTGTAGGCGGCTTGCCCCGCTCGTGGGTGGCTTTGTTCTGTTTCGCAGGCGGCTCGGCTCCGTTTTTCGCAGGTGGCTCAGCTCCATTTGCGGGCAATTTGCCCTGCCCGTGGCGGCTTTGCCCTGCCCGTGGCGGCTTTTTTGCCCTGCCCATGGTGGCTTTGCCCCGCCCACAGCGGCTTGCCCCCTCAAGGCGGTCTGCCCACTTGAAGAGGTCCCCGGACACCGAACCCGGGGCCTCCCATGTGGTGTACTGGTGCCCTATCCACTGGGCTACAGCCGGCCCCTAAATCAATTTTTAATGATAAGAAACTGCCCATATCTAAATGACCTTCAAATCTTGAGGAAACTTCATTTTATAAAATAGACATATGACCACAAACTTGTTTGTAATCTTGTTTTTTCTAATGGAATCATATTTCCCCACTAACTTAAAATTTCAACATGCTTTATCTTCATCCTAAGTCATTCTTCAATTGACAAAAATATCTAACAATTTGGCTTTTAGCTTCTCTGTCAAAAGCCTGCCCTACAGTAAATGATTTATAAGTTTTAATCAAAAGAACCAATGTATGTCATTTTGTAAAGAAAAAGGACACTGCAGTGAATGTTTCTATGACTCAAAGAGTCATACAACTGAATGACAATTCCAAAGAATACTCATCTTACCTTCCAAGCTGCATTTGTTAGACCAGGGTAGTCTATGCTACAATAACATAGATAAATCCAAGGATCAGTGGCTTAACATACCAAGGTTTATTTACCACTTCCTAATATTAGTTAGTAAGCTCTCTCCATCTTGACTCATGGTTTTCAGGGTTGTCATGGCAGCAGAAAATGTAGCTGGAAGGTCCTTCTAGAGTGTTATGGTTAGACCTATAATTGGCAAATACCATTTTTCCCACAGTCCACTGGCCAGAATTAGAAACATGGACTGAGAAATGTGGGGGTATACATGGATATTAGGTGAACCCCTCCTCTCTTAGCCATTTTTTACCAGGTTTTATTATTTACAAATATACTTCAAAAACTATCTACAGAACATTGGAATTCATTTTCTAAGAAGCTTCTAATAAGTATGAATGTATGCATGTTTGAATCGATAGTAAAACACTGCACTCTATACTGCCTGACTAAATACTAAATTCTCCTTCTGTTGGCTTTCGTCTTCCTCCACCATTCCATTATTTGGATACTTTCCTCCCCTTACCCTTCTTTTTTTTCCCTTCCATCAGTTGTTGCCTAGAAGCAGTATCTCACTCCAACTTAGCCATAATCACATAACCACGAGCTGGTCCAAAACAAACAAATTAAAACACACATTATGTAGAAGAAGATTCATATATGAATCATTAGTACCCACTCCACCCTCAGTAGCCCACTGCCACCACTAAATCTCCCAACCCAATGCTGATTTTGAGGGCAAGGTACTCAGCCTTCCTCCCTTCCTCCCACCTACAAACAAACAAAGGGAAGGAAAACCCAAGAAAGAGAAGTGTAGGGTTCTAAGAGTACAGAGAAAAGGAGAGAAAGTATCCTGCTTTATCACAGCACACCAGAGAGGAAGCAAGATCCAAGAAAGAAATGGCTTCAAGGTATGTCTAAGCAAATGGGGCATGAGTAGCCTTTCAAATGAGTTATGCCTTAAGTGTGGCAAAGAAGTAGCAGGGAGCTGCCAGGACTGAAGGAGCCATGCTTTGGAGAACAGAGGATGTCATTTCCAGAACAACGTTAAAATGGTCATTGCTGCCACACACACATGCACAAATGTGTCTCTAGGCAAGACCCTGGAATTCTGGCATAAAACAGGGGTGGAAGAAACAAGGAGGAATGGAGATTACCTAAATTTCAAGTCCCAACTCACTGCAACAGCAGACAGAAATGAAAATTCAAAATAGAAATTAAGTTGTTTCACAGAAAATTCAGAGTTAAAATCTGTATTTGTAAACTGGGTACCATATCTGCTAAGTTGTACAGAATTCTGTAAAATTATGTGTATACATATGTTATAACAATAAAGGAAAAGCAAAATTAAACATGGTAAATTGTAGGGATTATGGATGAATTCTATTGTTAAAATGTCCTTTGAAGTCATTCTAATATGCTTATATACACAGTTTTTCAAATTACAGATGACAATATGGTTGTAAAGCTGTCAAAATACTGAGACAATTTAGAGAAATTTAATAAAATTATGAAAAAGTTTTGGCCGATGCTTAACAACTAAAATTAAATTATACTTAAAATACCTGATAGTAAACAGAAATTTCTTATGTATATTTGATTGTGTCTATTATTTTTAGTAAAATTGCCAATGAAACAATATATCCAGTCTCTTTTGAAAGTTGACACCATTATTAAATTTTAAAAGCCAACTTCTGCTGATATTTAACTCTGTGTTGGTTTTCCCTTTTCTTTAATGATCTGTCTGCATTATATCAAAAATGATTTATGGCTGAACTAAGAAGCCAAAATTTAAACATTTTGTTAACTTCCTAAAGCTGTTGCTTTTATCCTTAAGGCACACTTACATTTTAATCGATTCTAAAGTATTTAGACTATCAACCCAGTGGCCTTACCTACTAGCGGAGTGAAGCAATAGGCATTCTGGTTAGCAAACAACTTTGTGGCTATTTGGGACAGAGAGAAAATTAGCACCGAACTGCAGATGAGCCCTTGGCAAATACCAACAGAGAATACCTTATCAGTAAGGAGAAATACCTTATCCTTTATTCTGGTAAACAGTGAAGAAATAGTAAATAAAATGTAGCTAGTGGGAGGTGTAATTTATGTTTATGACATGAAACATTGGAAAACAAATGAGAAATGTGATGTCATGTGTTATCTTCTCCAAGAGTCCTTTGGAGTTCTCAAATGTTGATTCTAGAAGCTATGTTGAAACCTTAAAGTGCTTTCCTTTACTTCAAGTTTAGGGGGCAGGGTAAGGAGGAATTGCTACCTGTTGTAAATATTTTTATAGTAACATATCTTGTACTAAGGAGAGGAAAATATGGCCCTTTACCATCGTTTAGTGATGCAGTAGTAACGATTAAAAGATGAAGACACCTTGTAACTTGAATTGCTTCCAGTTGAACAGTCATCATCTAGATATATATAGGCAACTGATACTCCTCTTCCTGAGCTACTATGTGTTTAATGCCGAAAGTATGACCTGCCAAACTTAACACTGAAACAAATACACAGCACAAAGGTTCTTATATAAAATTTGTGTATTAAACCACAAATAATAGGAGATATTTTGTCTAATCCTAATTATTTTTATGAAATTTTATAAATTCCAATGCAAATATAATCTAAGGGTAAAAAAAGATTCTTTATACTACAAGAGGTTTTGCAATAAAATGATGAGCAGATAATTTATCAAACATACTGAATGATGAAAGGCTTGAGGTTTGAAGTAAGATGGGCCTGGTGTTGTAGTTTGCTAAAGGCTGTCAAGGCAATGTACCAGAAATGGGTTGGCTTTTAAAATGAGGATTTATTAACTTACAAGCTTACAGTTCTGAGGCTGTGAAAGTGTCCAAATCAAGTCATTATCAGGAGATGGTTTCTCCCTGACATGCAGCTGTGGGTGATCAGGCACATGGCAGCATCTGCCAGTCTCTGCCCTCTCCTCCAGGCTCCATTGCTTTCAGCTTCTGATTTCCTCTCTCCCAGGTTCTGTTGATTTTAACTTCATGGCTTTCTCTTTCAGTTTCTGTGGATTCCTCTCTGTTTCTGTGGCCTTCTTTCTTTATATGTTTATACCTTTTATAAAGGACTCCAATAAGAGGATTAAGATCCACCCTGGCTCATGACCTACTGAGGTGATCTAATCAAAAGGAGGGTCACACTGACAATAAGTTTTCACCCCATGAATGGATTCGCTTAAGAACATAATCTTCTTAGGCCTACCCAGCTTCAAACTGTGACACCTGGGTTTGCATCTTTATTCTAACACATTTGGTATGGCTCTGGACAGCGCATTGATTCTCATAGGCCCCAGCTCTTCATATGTGAAATAGGAATACTAATACCTAATTCAAGAGGTAGTTGTGGTCCGGCCGTATAGCCCAGTGGAGAGGGTGCCAGTATACCACATGGGAGGCTCCGGGTTCGGTTCCCGGGGACCTCTCCTAGAGGGCAGACCGCCTTGAGAAGGGCAAGCCACGATGGGCGGGCAGAGCCGCCGTGGGCAGGGCAAAAAGCTGCCACGGACAGGGAAGGTCGCCTGTGAACAGAGCGCAGCCAGCCACCCGCGAACTGAAGCGGAGCCGGCTGTGAATGGAAGCAGAAGCCGCCCACAAGCGGGGCAAAGCCGCCTGCGCGAAGACCGGTCTCGGCGCGTACCCACAACGGGGGGAGACAAAGCGGACAGAGAGGAACACAAGAATGGACACAGAGCAAGAGCAAGCAGAAGGGGGGGGGCGGAGAAATGTAATAAATAAATTTTAAAAATAAAAAAAAAAAAGAGGTAGTTGTGAGGCTGGAAAAAGATAATAGACCTAAGTACTCATCATAGTGCCTGGAACAGAGTAAGCACAAAAATTAATTAGCTATTAATATTATTTACACCAGGCCTGGTATTGAAAAAAAAGGAAAGGTAAGATCATTATAGGCTTTGAAAGTTCAGGCTTAGCAACAGAAGGGAGAAATGGAGGAAAAATCAAAAATTGTGTTGAATCACACTATCTGCCGAAGAAAACCTTTGCTCAGCACTGTACTCTTAATTTTACTTATTTTGGGAAGAAATTGCTGCGCTTCGCAACAATATAAAAACTGCTTTGTCTGCACAAAGTCTGCTTTAAGAATGCCTTGATACTGATGGTTTTACTTATGAACTTTATCTTGTGAAATGGAAATTTAGCCTATTATTATATATTGCCTAAGAATTACCTCCTGAAAGCCTCCTTGTTGCTCAAATGTGGCCTCTCTCTAAGCCAAACTCAGCATATAAATGCACTGCTTCCCCACCCCCCACTCCAGCATGGGACAGGACTCCCAGGGATGAGCCTCCCTGGAACTGAGGGATTACTACCAAGTGCCAACTAGTAATGCATCTGGAAAAGGACCTTGACAAAAAGGGGGAAATGGTAAACACAAATGAGTTTTTATGGCTAAGAGACTTCAAAGTGATTCAGAAGGTTATCAGGGGTTACACTTATGCACATCTCAGCAGGATCTCATTGACTGCCACAGTAAATAGTGCCTCAAACAGCTGGGCTCCTGAGGGCTCTAGAGACATCTAGACATGATAGGCAGGGAAGACAATCTCAGGATTTTGACCCCCTGTCAGTGGGCCTTACTTTGGAATATATGCTCTCCAATGTGACACAGTTAAACCCATTTATAATTGCCCTACATGTGGCCATTCTACCCCTTTTATTTGAACCTGTAATTAGCGCCATATCCTTTAAATATATGTTCCAGAGACTTAAATCTTCAGTCTGTTCATATGCTGCTTGAATCCTGAATCTCAGCAGAGTTGTAACACTTACTCTCCAGCTCATTGGATTTG
Organism: Chaetophractus vellerosus; assembly: GCA_004027955.1. Taxonomy (NCBI): domain Eukaryota; kingdom Metazoa; phylum Chordata; class Mammalia; order Cingulata; family Chlamyphoridae; genus Chaetophractus; species Chaetophractus vellerosus. The sequence continues at coordinate 36,846 of PVKH010000301.1, forward strand.
CCCAGGACAACTATGAAAAGGATAATGATAGACAATGCTCACACACACACACAAAAAAAAACAGAGAGTATCTACAACTGCAGGCAAGACTGTTTCATCCATCTGCCCTACTGGATCTACATTTCCTCTCAATCAGAAACAGAGTGGGCATCACAATCCAAAAATCCTCAAGATTGAGGAATGAACAAATATAAGGAGCAAATGCAACTATGAACTAAAGTAGAATTATTATTATTCTAGCAATGGAGGAACTTCTATCACTGATATAAAGGCAATGGTCACCAGAGATTCTGAGGGGAGGGAGAGGGAGAACAGGTGTAACATGGGGCATTTTTGGGACATTAGAATTATCCTGCATGACATTGCAATGAAAGACACAGGCCATTATACATTTTGTCAAAACCTATAAAATTGTGTAAGGCAAAGTGTAAATTATAATGTAGACTGTAGTCCATGGTTAGTGGAAATGCTTCAATATATGTTGATCAAATGTAACAAATGTACCACACTAATGAAAGACGTTGTTAATGTGGGAAAGTATGTGGAGGAGGGGGTGGAGTATATGGGAATCCCCTATATTGTTGATGTAACATTTATGTTATCTAAAGCTTCTTTAAAAAAATAAAATTAAAAACATGAAAAAGTAAAAGAATGCCACTCCTACATAGGCAAGCTGAAACTAGAGAAGCAAAATAAGAAAGATCCACAATTAACTGGATTTTCCATTATGGGCATTCCCTAGTTTGTACTGTGCATGGATGATAGAGTTCAAATAGAAAAAAAAAAAATGAGTTTTACCTGGCTGAGGAGTGGAGTTATAGGTCAAAGTTCAAGGTTGATCAAGCAGATCAATTGAAGAGGTAAATCTCAGAAATGAGAGATCCATGGAAGGGTCAGTCTTAAATTCTGCATACAAATGTCCCTTAAATATTTGTCTGAGTTCTAAATTTGGAGTCCAAAGTGAGAGAACAAGAAAACAGCTAGAAGGCTAAAATTGCTAATCAGTGATTTCAGCAGTTGCCTATTTCTGGGGGGGAAAGGGGGTTTGTAGTTCAAGTTCAGGGAAGTTAGTAAGAACTGGATTTACTTCAAAACCTAAGAAGTTTCCACCTTACAAATATCCCAAGACAAAGGGCTACATCCTTGGATTAAAGTTAAATGAACAGAAACCACCATACCAGAGTGTAGCAGTTTGACATTATTTATGAATTCCAAAAATAGATATTGGATTATGTTTGTAAACTGGTCTGTTCCTCTGGGCATGATTAAATTACGATTAGGGCTTTGACTGGGCCATGTCAGTTGGGCATTGAGCCCCGCCCCTTGGTGGGATGGGAATCAAAGATAAAAAATATGGCAAAGAACAGCATTGGAGTTTTGAATTGGAGTTTTGATGCTGAGTTTTAATGCTGGAGCCCCGGGAAGTAAGCACACAGAGGAACTTCGTCCTGAAGAAGAGAAAACTCCAGGAAAAGAGACCAGCCATTCACCTGACAGTTCACAGCTGGCCTTGTGGAGGGAGGCAAAGCCTAGGGAGCCTCATAGTCTATAGGTGACCTTCTGGAGGAAACAGAGGAGCTGAGCTCAGAGAGAAATGGAACCCCAGGAGGAGAGGAACCCAAGAAGCCTGAACTCTTGGCAGATGTTGGCAGCCATCTTGCCCCAACACGTGGCAATGGACTTTGGTGAGGGAAGTTACTTATGTTTTATGGCCTGGTAACTGTGGGCTTCTACTCCAAATAAATACCCTTTATAAAAGCAACCAATTTCTGGTATTTTGCATTAGCACCCCTTTGGCTGACTAATATACAGAGTCTAAACAAATCCTCCACAGGATCAAAATGATTTGCCAGTAATTTAACTACCTATTATAACAAACTCCAACACTCTTCAGAGCAAGAGGACAGAATCAATTCTCTACAATACATCATAAATAATGTTCAGTACTAGGTATTCAAAGAAGCAGGCAAAGTTGACTCATAATCAATATAAAACATCAATATAAGAAGACTCACAAACAACCCAGATGTCAGAATCAGTGTACAATGACTATAAAATAGTAATATATTAAGGAATTTGTAGAAGAAGATAGATGCAGTGGGTAAATTGTTTAGGAATTTTAAGAGAGATTTGGAATCTCAACAAAAAAAATGGAAATCTTAGAGCTGAAAAATATAATATACAAATTCAAAAATTTATTGGATGAAATTAATAGCCAAGTGGTCTCTGCAAAGAAAAGGACAGTGAACATGAAGACAGATCAAAAGCGCAGAGGAAAAAATATCAGAATAAAAATAGACATTGACCAAGTGAACTGTGAGACAAAATTAAGCTGCCTAACATAAGTGTAATTGGAGTCTCAATGAGGAAGAATAGAGCAGAAAAATATGTGGAGAAATAATAACCGAATTTTTCTATTTTTTAAAAAAGATAATCCACAAATTCAAGCTCAGCAAGCCCAAGCAGAGTAAATAAAAAGAAAACCACTCCTTACATGACAAGAGGAAAAAAGGAACAAGTTCTTACATGAGAGTGTCAAAATATTAAAAACTGAAGATAAAAAAAGAATAATCTTAAAAGAAATCAAAGAAAAAAAACACATTGTATACTGGGAAATATTGATGAGAATAATGGCTGACTTCTGAAAAATAACAATTAAAGTAGAAGACAAAGCACAACATCTTTATCATTCTAAAAGGAAAAAGAAACTGGTAACCCAGCATTATACATCTGATGAAAATATTCTTCAAAAAATAAAGATAAAGTCATTTTCAGATACCTGAAATGTGATGGAATCTGCAGCAGTTCTGCATCACAGGAAATGCAAAAAGAAGTTTCTCAGGATGAACAGAAATGATACCATGTGGAAATTCGAACAGGAAGAAGTGATGAGCACTGAAAATGGTAATTATGTGGGTAAATGTTAAAGTCTAGGTTTTTCTTTTCTCAATTTCTTTAAAAGATAATATACTGTTTAAATAAAAAATAGTGATAATGGGTTATACTTCTGCTTAGGGTGGAGAACATTGCATGTGAACATCACCTATCCTTTCAATAAGAAAACGGCAGAACATTTACAAAATCATAACTTTTCTTGAATGCACCAGAGATCTAAGGTAACAAGGCCACCAAACGAACTGAATTTCAACCAGTGACAACCCTTCCTGAGAGAGATTAGGCACGTGCACACTTTCACCTTTGGCAAAAGACAGAAGGAAGAGGCAGTGGGTAAGACCAAGTCAGCTAAAACTTTAACAAGTTCCTATAGGCCACGTGTGAACTAGCATAACAGTTTAGAATAATTGAGAGCCTCAGACAGAAGGACAGTTCACACTCACTCACAACAGTTTTCCATGGGCATCTACTAAGTAATCATGAGAAAGATTCTGGGCAGAACAGGAGACCTGGGAGAGACTGTCAGTGGGGAACTTAAGCAGGAGGTGATTAGCTGCCACTCAGGCACAGGCACAAAACATTGCCACCGCACTTCTCCATGAGGCAAAAACTTTAAGATCCTGGAGGAGGGCCAGCAAACATTCTTGGCATCACAGCCATTGCATAGATCCACTACTTCTAGGAAATAGTGGGAAGTTTATCTCCCACCCCCACCCCCAAAGAATCAGACAAAGATCAACTGCTTCTGGAAGAGAGTTAGGAGCAAAAACCATCTTCTGGGAGGTGCAGGAAACTTCCTGGGCCCAGTATTCTTCACTTGGCACAAAGCAAAAATCTGTTATCCTGCCCAAGAGCTCCCAAAGATTCAAGACAACATTTGGGTACAACTGGAATGAGGGTAAGAAGTGTTGAGAAGGCCCCAACCCCAAGGTCCCAGGTACAAAGTTTCTGCCTAAGTCTGAGGCTGGACCAGAAAGCCAAGGACAAAGACTGCTCAAAAGTCAGAGTTGAGGAAGAACACTGAGATAAACCATCTGGTACCCCAATCCTCACAATAAGCACAATGTAATGGTAGGCCCCCAGTGGAGTAATCTGAAGCCCAAGGTGCACTGAGGTTAAGGAAACAACAACAAAACCTAAACCTAGCTTGACTTCTGATTAGATTGACTCAACCCCAACAATAATGGACTGACAGAGAAAAACTGCATGCACATTCCAAAGCATAAATATTATTAATTTTAGTCCTTTATTCTTCTATACACAATGCCTGGTATTCAATCAAAAATTATAAAACTTGCTTTTTAATAAGTGCAAGAAGGAAAAGTAATTGTCAAGATATAAAACAGTCAATAAACCAGAGGAAAAAGTGCAAATTACCAATATCAGAAATGA
>PVKH010000302.1:0-16602 GCA_004027955.1 Chaetophractus vellerosus
TAACCTATCCCCATAAGACTGGAGGTTTAACCTCTGAATACAATTTCTGGAGTGGGAAGTCAAGAGTTGGGGAAGGGATGCTGAATTAAAAATAGAGGGACAGGCTGAATGCTAATTTAGAGTCCCCCCCCACCCAGCCTTCTCCCACTAGACTTCCAGAATGCTTGACAGGTAGACTTTTCTCCTCTTGGGAAATTGGAAGACTACTTTCTAGGGAACCTGAACAGCCTAAGAGAAAATACCTCTAAAGTTGAAAGTCTTCCCAAAATGTCCAAGCCAGATATCTTTTTAGTGTCATTCACAGTCTGTAATCTCTACTTATGTGCTCAGAACTTCCCATCAGCTTCTTGGTGTTTCATTCTTAAATATAAGCAGAAAACCAAAAATGAGGCAAGTTGCTTAACATGACAAGGATCAAAATAAAAACAGGAAAGGGAAAAGAAGGAAATTGTAAACAAAAGACTGTAAGTCATACTCTCCAAAAAATAAGTAAAAAAACTGCATCCATGAAATAAGACTAGAATGTTAGGAAAAAATATTCAATTGGCAAAAACAAAACAATAACAACCAGAAAAACCCCTCAAAAGCTGAAAAGGTGATAGGAGAAAATCTAGGAAGTACAGCAAAAAACACAAATAAATGGATATTAGAGGGAAAAAAGAAGAGAATTTGAGGACTAATCCAACAGGTCCAACATCCAAATAGAGTTCCAAGAAAGATCAGAAAGGGGAGAAAATCATCAATGAAATTTCTCACGAAAATTTCCAGAACTGAAGGACACAAGTTTCTAGATTGAAAGGTTACACTGGGTATTCAGCCCAATGGACAAAAAAGACCCACACAAAGCATACTATTGTGATATTTCCGAACACTGAGAACCTGAAATTCTGAGTTTCAGCAAGAAAAAAGCGAGGTCACAATTGATCATAAATCAGTAACAAAATTTAGAAACCATGAACCAATGCCCTAAACTTCTGTAATAAAATTTATTTCTAATTTAATTTTATTTCAGCTAAACTTTAAGGGCAGAATGATGTTTTCAGACATACAAGGTCTAAGAACATTTACTTCCCTTACATTTTTCCTAGGAAGATACTGAAAATGGGCTACGTGACACAAGAGAAATATATGGATACAGTAAATAGGATATCCAAACAGTAAAGCAGTAAAGTGACACTCCAGATGATGGTGAAGAAAGAACCCAGAGGGAAAGCTGTGCATTAGGCCTAAAGGGTAATCAGTATGGACTAGAACCAGGCAAAAGGCTCCAAAAGACTACTTAAAGAAGATGGAATAAAAGTGAATGAACTTTTTAAAAGGACAGCTTCTTTGACAACTGATAATTTGTGGTTGAATAAGTGATAAATATTTAGAAAACTAAGCAAGTGAAAGAACGTGACAGTTAGTTGCAAGGAAAACAAAAATAATCATAGCATACTTCAGGGCTTCTCAAAATTTAATGTGCTTAACAATCACCTGGGAATCTTGTTAAAGGTATTCTGATTCTGTGCTGGGGCCAGAGATACTGCATATTTCACTAGGAGCCAGGTGAGGCCATTGCTGCTGGACCCCTGACTACACTTTTGAGTAACAAAGGTAATACATCCCTCAGCTATGACTGGCATAACTGGTAATAATGTAAATTCTGAATAGAGGTCCAACTATGAAATATATTGGTAGGATGGGAAGCTGGAAAGCATGCATACAAGTGGTGGAGAAGGGATAAAGGAAAACTAAATCCTCATATTCCACAGAGGGAAGTTAATGCCTAAAACGGAATCAAATGCTATTAAAACTAGCTGACTCTATGTGCAAATATAACTGATAAAAATACAGTCTTGAAAAAGTGGGCAAAGGACATGAACACAGTTCACTGAAAAATATAAATGGCATTTCAACATGTGAATAAATGCCCAATATTGATCATAATAAAACACCACTTTCACTTATCAGTTGGCAGAGAAAAATCCAACAATGCACTGATGGCAAGAGCAAAGGCAATTCAATGGAGAAAGAATAGTGTTTTAAACAAATGGTGCTAGAACAAATGGACATCCACATGCAAGAAAAATGAATCTACTGATCTTATACCTTTCACAAAAATTAACTCAAAATAGATCCTAGACCTAAATGTAAAACAAAACTAAAACTTCTAGAAAACTAGGTGAAAATCTAGGTGACCTAGGGTCTGGCACTGAGTTTTAGATACAACACCAAAAGTATAATCCATGAAAGAAAAAATCATTTTTTTCACAGGTCATGTCCTGTGGTCAGGTTGTGTTCCTGTAATTAACAGTTGGACTTCATTAAAACTTCTGCTTTGCTAAAGACACTTAAGAAAATGAAAAGACAAGCCATAGACTGGGAGAAAATATATGCAAAACTTATCTAGCAAAAGGACTTATAACCAAAATAATGCACTGATTGCAACAATGTGAGGAAACAATTCATTGTTACAGCAATGGTTCTGAAACATTTTTGGACAATTCTCATTGCCCTGTAACTGTTTTAGATTCCATTCTTCTTGTCTGTGGCTAAATTGCCTGTGCCAGCATCCATTCTTAACTGCTTTCTTCCTTAGCTGACTCTACCGTCAGGGTTGAAAAAGCTATATATTCACTTTCCCACCCACCCCTGCAGCTTAGAGGTAGACATGTGCCACAATTCTCAATAACGAGACTTTACATGAAAAACTGCTACAGAGGGATTTTGAGAAATCTTTTGCTTTTCTTTTAAAGGGAGGACAGAATTGGCTGGATTAGCTAAACTTTCTTCCTGCCTTGAACTCTGATATGATTTTTGGCGCTGTGTCAGCCCTCTTACAGCTCAAAACAACAATAAACATGTTAGAAACATGCTATGGATGGTGGTATGGAAAGATTCAAAGGGGACATCACTGAGCAACTGAACCAACAACTGTAATAACCTACCTTTGGACTTCACATTATGTGAAAAAAAAAAGTAAACTTCTGCTTAAGTCCCTCATAGTTTTCTGTTAAACAGCTAAACACATTCCTAAGTGATATACTTCCACAAAGAGTTTCTCAGAATCATGTTTAGTGTACACCCTAATATATTTATGTATAAGTCAAATATATAAACTGCTACACAATCACATTCACTATACAACATGTAACAACATAGATACTGTTAAAGGACGTGCAAAATAAATACCAGGAGATACGTTGAATTTTTTCCCTGCAGAACAATGTGTCATCTTCCTATAGCCTGGGGTGTTTAACACATTTTAAAGTTGTATAACTCTGGGTTTGCTTATTTAGGAATCAGTCGGGACTGTTTGATTCCAAGCAATAAAAACTTAAAAAGGGATTTATTGAAATGATACACAGTAACTCACAGAACTATAGGAAAAACTAAACGAGGCCTCAGGACAGCTCAAACGTGACTATTAGATATCTTAGCTCCCATCACCATCTGTACTTCTGTTTCTACTCCAGATTCAAAATCCTCAGAAATAACACACTTGCTTAGCTTGGGTCATGACCTGTGGTCAGGATGTGGTCCTGTAATTAACAGCCCTTCCTGAAGCACAGAGCCAAGGAAAGCAGGTCCCGAAAGAACTGCTCAGCAGACAAAAACATATAGCTGTATAGGAATTCTCTTAAAATTTACACAAAAATCACCACTTGCAGAAATATTGCTTTGGAATAAAGTCAGAAGCACCAATCTAATTTAGTTTCTTGAAATGAGTGCACCTCAAAAGTAGATGTGGCTCAAGCAGTTGAGTACCTGCCTCCCACATGGGAGGTCCAGGGTTCGGTTCCCAGTGCCTCCTAAAAAGAACAAACAAGCAGACAACGAGCAAACAGACGAGGGAGCCAACTCAGAGGAACTGATGTGACTCGGTGGTTGAACGCTGGCCTCCCCCGCATAAAAGGTTCTGGGTTCAATCCCTGGTTCTGGTACCTCAAAAAAAACAAACAAACAAACAAAACAAAACAAAACAAGCAAAACAAATGAAAAAACCCAGGGAAGCCGATGTGGCTCCGTGGTTGAGCCCTGGCTTCCCACACACGAGGCCCCAGGTTCAATCCAGTACCTCAAAAAAAAAGAAAAGAAAAAAAAAAAGTGCTAGGGCATATGTGATTTTAGAACTCCAATGAAATTAATATTCACAATCCTACAAACTAAGCAGATCTGAAGCTTAAAATGCGGGACTTTACACATGTTAAAACACTGGCAATTAAAGAATTCAATTACAATAACAGATTAAAAGAATGTGATATAAAGACTGGCTATTCATAGACCCCAAATGTGACTTAACTACTTTAAGTTTTAGGCTCACACTGTCTAAATTCTTACTACCTATTTTATTCCCTTTAATTCCTTCCTCTACTGGCATTAATTAGTTCATAAGGAGAAGCTACAAAAGTCAGTTTCAAGTTTTATTTCATTAACTTGGAAGGTGAACAAAATATGCAGTTCAAATCTTATTAAACTTATTTATCTGAAACATAGGTTTACATACGGATAAAGAGATAAAGGATTTCAAGTAATTTATTATACAGTCCATTGTTCTTTTAAAAATATGCTTCTTTCTTCCACAAAAGTTCTGCATTGGAAGGCAAAAAAATGTTTTCTTTTATACTGCATAAAAGCTAGATGCAAACTTCTGATGTAAATTTCTTTATTTCATTGTCAACTCTGATGTTGAAGCTGGGAGGCACGAATGTTCACAGTTCAGTTAAATGATGCAAAACAAAAAGCTTCTTCTGTTGCCCTCCAATACAAACTGGAATCCTCTATTCATGTCTCCTATAGGAGATACTTCTCATACAAAGTCACTTCTTCTTCTTCCCTTTCCCTTTTTTACTTCCCTCTCCTTGCTGAAGACTTTGGTCACCACCTCCTGTTTTTTGTGTCCTTGTTTTTAGTTTAGGTATCATTTCTGCTGCATACAACATTACTGACTTACCTAGGAACCAGAAGTTAGGCTTAGTGTATAGTATAAAAAAATAAGACATAAAAAAGTCATTAACCTGAATATCATAAAGTCCAGAAAACTAGCACTACATCAAGAAAACAGGAAGGAATTTTAAAAAAATCAAATGATTATGAAGATAATGACTTGCTCAAGTGGGGCCCTCTGCTGGAGAAAATGAAGTATTGAGAGTGAGAACAATGCTGAAATTATTTAAATAAACAAAATCAAAATTTAAAACACTAAGTTTGAAACAAAAATTCTGGTCTTAGTCCTAGTAATTGGCCTGAACATCAAAGGGGATTATATCTAATAATGATGTGGAAACAAAGATTCAGAATATCACTGTACCTTTAAGCTACCAAAACACATGGTCTCTTGGTCTTATAACCAAAAACAAGTGTCATTAAGCTACAATAGATCTTACTCATATGCTCAGATGATATATGCATACACATACTCCTGCTCTATGCACCTATACACTTAAAGCCTCCAACTCCAGGAGTTGCCCTTTTAATCCCAACACACCAAACCCTTTGGCTTTCTTCAATTTTTACTATCTTATTACTTTCTTACTGGATACTGGAAGCGACATTCTTTCAACCACAATTTTTACATCTACTTTATTTACTAGTCATATCAAAGCATTGTCTTTTGAGAGATAGTATAAAAAGATACCAAAGAACACATCCAAATATACTATCTCCTACCTTCTGAGTCAGAATGTTTTTAGGCACATCTGCCAATCCTGACATGTTTTGGTATATAAAAACCAATCTATTTTAATTCAACTAAAAACAATTAAGTTGTCATTTTAAGGATATTCTGTCATGGGAAAAAAATACAAGATAAGTGAATAGCTCCATTTTTTAAATTAAAATATCTTTTTTAGAAATAAAAAACTCAGAAAAGTAAAGAATAACATGTAAACAAGCATCCATATTCCCAATAGCCAGAATTAACATTTTGGGATATTGATGCCCAACTTTGTTTTGTTATTGTTGTTTTTTTTTGAAGAAATAACACACTAGAGATAAAAGTACAGTATTCTGATCATCACCTCCCAGTCCCCACTTCCCATCCCCTGCCCACCGTGAGGTAAATTACTGTCTTAAGATTGGGTGTATCCTTCCAGTCCATTTCAAAAGCATTTATATACATCTATCAATAAACAAGGGTAATTATTTTATATTTAAATTTACATGTGTAGTATCATACTGTGCATATTGCTTGTTTTTCATTCAATATTACTTTTTAGATTTATTAATCATAGAAATCACTATTAATAAGCCATCTGAAAAGTTAAATAACATCTGACCATTTAATGATTTTTATATTCTTAAACTGGGAGCAATGATGGACTTTCAGAGGCTTATAAAATGTTCACAAAAAAAATTTTTTTTAAAGAAGTAATTAGTTGGTTTCATCATCTTCACAAAGAGGTCCTTAACCTAAATTAAGTTAGAACCACTGCTTGCCTCTCTACATTAGTAGTAGTCCTTTCTCTGTGGAATGCAAATTCTAATTTTTACCTTTCAAAAGGTCAGTTTCAGACACTTCTCTTGCATTTTAGAGGCATAACCTATTCCCGTACCCTATTCATTCATTTAAAAAAGGCTTACGTGATGGGAATTGTATGAGACAAAGGCTGCCATCTTCCTGTTTGAGCTGCACCCGGACTCTGCCCCTGTACTGAACATCCCGATTCCATTCTCTAGAGTACATTTTATTTTTCTAGTTAAAAACAAAACAAAAAACCATCACAGGCTTTGTTTAAGAAAGTTATTAAATCAAAGATACTAGTATAGAAAATAGTGATGAAAGAACCACATTATACCTCAAGAAATGCATTAAGTCCAACTGCCAAACATACATCTTGAATCTCTGTAGCTGTAGGATTTTCAACAGCCTGAAACAATTTAAAAACAAAAACACCAAACAGTTTAGTTTCAGGTGCATACAGCTACACTGTTGTGTAAACCCTTTCAAATACTATAACCAAAACTAGGCTTCCTTTTTTACTGGGTACAGTTACTTCAACTGTAATTTTAAAAATTCCAAGGGCTAATACCAATTCATACATGTGTATCCATTTCCCTTCTAACAGAATGTAAACTTCATGAAAGCAAGGACTTTATTTTGTTCACCAGCATATTCCCCAGCACCTGGCCTGGTGCTTGGAAAGTAGAAGATACCCAGTGAATATTGACTTGTTAAATATTTATTACAGATAAAATCCCTTTAGAAAACCATTTGACAGTATCTACTAAAACTGAACATATGCATTCCCTATGGCCCTGCAATTTCACTCCTAGGTATATATCCAACAGAAATATGTTCGCCAAAAAATCAGGAATGTTCATAGTAGCACTATTATAGTAGCCCCAAAATAGAAATAACTCAATTATCTATCAGCAGTAGAATGGACTGTGGTATATTCATACAATGCAATGCTATAGAGTAGTGGTTTTCAACCAGGCAATTCTGACACCCAAGGGCCATCTGGAAACATCTGGAAACATTTTTGATTGTCACAACTGGAGGAGCAGTGTGTACTGACATCTAGTAGATAGAGACCATCATGTTGCTAAGCATCCTACAATGCAAAGGACAGCCCTCTACAACAAAGAATTATCCAGCGAAAATGTTAATAACGGTGCTGTTCAGAAATCCTGCTACAGAGCAATGAGAATTATACTAAAAAATGTAGATAAATCTCATAAGCATAAAGTTCAGTGAAAAATGCCAGATATACAAGTACATAGTGTATAATTCACATTTATATAGAATTCAAAAACAACTAAAAGTAATCTATGGGGAAGCGGATGTGGCTCAGGCAACTGAGCTCCCGCCTACCACATGGGAGGTCCGTGGTTCGGTTCCCGGTGCCTCCTAAAGACAGCGAGCTGGTGTGACGGGCAGGCGTGGCAAGCTGACACAACAAGATGACGCAACAAGAGACACGAGAAGCAAAAAACATAATGAGACACAACAAAAGCATGGAACGGAGGAGGCCAAAGCAATTAGGCGCCTCCCTCCCACATCGGGGGTCCTGGGTTCAGTTTCCGGTGTCTCCTAAAGACACAGCACTCAGCAAGTGCAAATAAAAAGGAGGTGGGGAGAAATAAATAAAAAATAAATCTTAAAAAAAAAAGTAATCTATGGTGTGAGAAGTCAGGAGAGTGGTTATCTTTGTACGTGTGAGTATATATGGAGTGGGAGGGACAGTGATTGGGAGGGGACATAAAGGAATATTCCAGGGAGCTGGTAATGTTTTCTTTTTAATCTGGGTACTGGTTACCCAGGTGTGCTCACTTTGTGAAATTAAACTATATACCTTTGTCACAGTGGTCTGATTTCAGGCATTATTCTGAACAAGTGCTTTGGCATCTTCTCTTTAATTCTGATAGAGCAAAGTTGACTTTCCTTTACACATTTAGGCAGCAAAATGGAAGATATTAAATAATACAAAAGCAACTAATTTACTGCTTTAGCCCAAGTTACCTTAAATTTGTCAATGTGATTACAAAATGTAAATAACTCTTTAAAAAATAGAATATGATATCAACTTTGAAAAAAAAAAAAAAAAGACTCTTCACTTGACATTAAGCACTTTCCAAACTTAAGCCACCAGGCCAACTAAGAATTAAAAATTTCCTTACCCAAAAAGCATAAGGGTTTTCCTTTTAAGGAGGAACAGGGGAATGACCCAGGACCTCGTACATGGGAAGCAGGCACTCAATCACTAAGCTACATCTGCTTCCCCATGAGAGTTGGTTTTCCATTTGTTGTAGAAGGTACCAGGGATCGAACCCCAGGATCTGGTACATGGGAAGCAGGCCCTCAACCACTTGAGCTACATCCACTCCCTAATCATATTCTTTTAAAGCTGTATCACCCTACTTTAAAAGTATTAATTTCAAAGTAACTTTACCCCCTCCAAATAAGAAAGAGAAAAAAAGAACCAAAAATAGTGAACATAAAACTCAACAAGACTGACTTTTTCCAAATCTTTGTTTACATACCTTTAAAAACCTCAATAGCATTTTGGACATTAGGTTGTACAATGTCATAATTTTAATTTCCTGTATTAAGAGGAAAATGGTCATAACCTTGGTTTTTAAGAAGACCTCCACTTACTTCTTTACAAACACAGGCTCATGAAAAACCATTTTAAAAATCTCTTCAGCTATGAATTAGTGCCTTTATGCTTCACCAATATTAAGGAAAGCACCCCAGTTCACAGTGGCTGTTCTCAGGCCTAAAGATATTTAATAAAGTAAAAGAAACCCATATATCAATCCCTACAGGACAATCTCCCCTCACTCCTCACCTTTTCAATGGGGATCCGCCTCCCCTCTGCAATGGTCTTCTTGTTATTTAAATAAGCAGGATAAATACAAATGAACCTGCCACAAAAAAAAGCACAACCGGTATCAGTAGAGCGGTATTTCCCCAAACTCATTCATTCAGTCGTCATCATCATCAACATCACGATTGCTGGTACACCTATACTATTATTTACTTAGTATTTTTTTTTAGGTTGCCTTTTACTTAACCTGATTAAAAAGAAAACTTTACTTGACTACCTTAGATGGAAAAACTGACATTTTCTAGTGAAGGTAATTGTTTAAAAAACACATGCAATAACAAAGCAATGCCATAACTGTTCAGCTAGCTACAGCTGCCTATCAAAGTTCCTGGGGCTGGGGCCCGCTTCCATATATATATATATATATATATATATATATATGGTGTTAGAGGTATTAAAGACCCAAACGAGCTTTTCTTAACGTAATCAAACAAAATGGAGAACAGATTTCTCACTTTGTGATTCTGTTACTTCATGCCATGCCCACGGAGGACCCAAAGTCCCCTGTCTTCACGCACAGAAACACTGAGTTGGAATCGTCACCGGCTGCCCGAGATAAGAACTTAAAGAGGCCCAGGTAAGAGGCCGGCGCTGCTGGTCTTGCGAAGGAACAGGGGCGAGGACCGAGCCCCAAAGGCAAGGCCATTCTCCACAGCCCGGCGGCGCAGCACCCGCGGGTCTTTCTGCCTCAGGACCCACCTCCCCAGGACCCACCTGTCCTGGTCGGCAGGGGACCGCGCGGAAGCGCAAGCCATCTCCACCGGGGGCCGCACAGCGTCAGCCTGAGCCGCTCAGGTAGGAAGCCGGCCGGAACACTGCGCTGAAGGGACCGCAGAGACCGCCGTGTCCCGCGGCGGAAGTCCTGCCCACCGAAACGCCTCCGCGCTCGCCGCTTTTCACCGCTGGTTTGTGCCAGCAGCTGTCACTCGCGGCCAGGTTCCTTAGCTTCTGACGTGGCATGTGGAGACTGTCTCGTGGGAGGACCGGAAGCTTCTGATTCTTACTCTTCTGAAGTCCCGCCCGCGAGAGTGTCAGATGCTTGCTCCGTCGCTAAAAAGAAGTTAATATTTCACGCTCCCCCTTGCTCAGTTTCCCTGGAGTTTGGTTGGTGTTAGGTAACCTCACCCGCGGGCGAGGGCTCTACCCTGTGGGGAAACTGTGCAGTTCCAAGGGAAAATGCAGGAAGTTAGAACAGGGAAGGAAATGTCTTCTGTGTATAAGTTTTATCCCTCCTAGGGCCCAGCAGTTTGATTTCAACTTGGCAAAATGGATTTTTACATTAGTGGGACTAGCAAAGTTACTGGCACTGTGTTTATAATGTGCTGTATAAATTTTAGAAATTTGGCTACACCTTTTTAATTTATAGAGGACACCCTCTGCCTTAAATTTCACTATATTTTTGCATACCTTAGGATGATTGCAAAGGACTATTACAGTTTTTCCGTTGTTCAGCTCAACACACCTTCACTGCCATTTTAATAGTGGCTGTTTATTCCATACCTACAAATGTCTCGGGCACTTTGGAAAAAGACTGGGCAAGATGCTCTAGGTATTGGTTCTCTTTTACAGATGAAATAAACCAACCAAAAAACAAAACAAAAAGTCGAACAAACCCCCCAAAAGCCGGAGTCTCAGTGAGGTTAGGTAATTAGCCCATTCACATGGGCATAGATGCTCAGTAAGGTCTGCCTGGGACAGTGAGGACACTTGACTTTTCTCCAGTCCCTTGCTTCCTGCCTCTTAATCTTCTTTGTAGTTTCTTAGTACCTGATCAAATTTGGTGTTGGTGTAAATAAATAAATAAAATTTGTTCTGCTTTCTAAAGTGTACATGATTCCTGTAAAAAGATCTTCATAAGATGATAAAGGTAGATTTAGGGATGAAATGAATTCAACCTTTATAATAGTTAACCTGCTTTAGAACTTTGCTTTAACATTTTAGTTGAAAAGACTGGAAAATGAACAAGGTAATCTGAGGCTTAATACATAACAGTAGCCTACTTAAAATGGAGTTGTTTCTTTGAAGTCATGTAAGTGAGTATTTGGAGACACAAGGGACAATGGTAAAATTGGTTACATTACCTGGGTCATACATCCTAAGGTAATGAAGAATGATGGAGCTAATATTTTTGAGTGCCAATCTATAGTTAGCCCTCATTACAGTATTGCTGAAACGTACAAGTACAAAGAAGGAAAAAAAAGCAATGCTGTTACCAGGCTGGTGATTAAAGAAATAATGACCAAATACAAATTTTAAAAGTGTTGGGAACCGGCTATAGCTCAATTGGTAGGGCTCCGGTTTACCACATGGGAGGCCCTGGGTTTGGGTCGCAGGGCCGCCTCGAGAAGGCAAGCTGCCGCGAGCAGGCAGGCCGCCGTGTGGTAAGCTGACTTGGCGGGTCGCCGCAGCAGGGGGGAGACAAGCGAACACAGCGAGAACAAGCAGAAAGGGGGGGATATATAATAAAAATAAATCTTAAAAAAAAATGTTTATGCTTCTGCAAAGGCAGATTAAATTAAAGAAGAATGAGGCTGGACATGGAAAATTGTGAAGATTATGAAAGGGCTTTTGAGATTGATGCCACTTGCTGTCATATCACATTTTTTCAAACTATCTTCCTTTTATTCATACAGAAGTGTCACTAAATTCAACCAATCAACCTTGATTAAGGCTGTTGAGTGGGTTAATAAAGAAAATGGAAAGAGAAAATCAAGGTGAACAAGAAAAATTTTCCTAATATAGTTGAATAAGAATTGAAAGAGAGAGGAGGAAAAGGGTTGAAGAAGAGGTATGATGTATATGTGTGTTTGGAGGGAAGGAGGACTGCTAGAGGTGTAAAATGAACTGTGAGCTTTACAGAAAAAAGTGATATGGAGAAGAAATGGTGGGTTAGGTGATATCTGTGCTATCAAAAAAAAATATATTGAGAAGCTATCATGGGCCAGATATACACAGAGAGGCCAGGGATACAGATATAAATAACAAAACTCTTGCTTCTCAAATTACTCACCAATCTTAGCCATAGTAGTTCATCCTAACCTGAGCCCAGGTTGGGCCCATCATGGAAGTCAGGCATTCCTAGGCCGATTTGGTTAACTAATGGAATGGTTGCCTGTTTTGGTTCTCTATTGCTGTGTAAAAAAGCACTCTAAAACTTAGTGCTTTAAAACCACAACAATCATTTATTTGCTTACAATTCTGCAGTGTGGATAGGGCTCAGCAGGAGCAGTTTGTCTCTGTTCTAAGTGGCATCTGCTAGAGCTAGAAAGTCCAAGATCACATTCACTCTTATGTCTCCGACTCAGCTGGGGTGGCTGGAATAGCTGAGGGCTGGCTGGGCATCAGTCTTTCCATGTGGTATGCCCTCTCCAAATAGCTAGATTGGGTTTCCTCACAATATGATGGTTTCAGGACTTCTTACATGGTGGATGTTCCTGCAGAGCACAAAGATGGAAGCTGCCAGGTCTTCCTAATGCGTGATTTTGGAAGTCCTAGAATGTCATTTCCTCCACAGTCTATTGATTAGAGCAGTCACAGGCTGTGGCAGTTTGAGATTATTTATAAATCCCAAAAAGAGATTTTATTTGTCAACTAATCTATACCTCTGGGTGTGATACACTTTGAATGCATTAGATTCAGCTGACATGTCTTGATTAAATTACCTGCTAAGATTAGGGCCTTGATTCAACCATGTCAGGAAGGTGTGACTCAGGTTGAGTCTCTGCCCCATTGGTGGGCAGATATTAGTGGACACTCACTCAAGAAGATACATGGAAGAAGAATGAACTTGGTTATTTTGGTCCTGGCATGAGACAGAAAGGAGAAATCTCAAACAGCAAAAAGCCCTGGGAAGAGAGATGATTCATTTGTCTGATAGTTTGCAGCTGAAGAGAACAGAGCAGCTAAGCAGCTGATAAGGCCCAAGAGACCAGGCAGAGAGTGCCTGCCATCTTGCTTCAACACATGGCAACTGACTTTGGTGAGAAAGCAGCCTTGAGTTGGACTCTTTAGGGCCTTGAAACTGTAAGCCTTTACCCCAAACAAATACCCCTTATAAAAGCCAACAGAGGGGACCAGCTGTAGCCCAATTGGTAGGGTGCCGGTTTACCACATGGGAGGCCCTGGGTTCGGTTCCCGGGGCCTCCTCGAGTGGGCAGACTGCCTTGAGAAGGCAAGCCGCTGCGGGCAGGGCAAGCCGCCACAGGCAGGGCGAGCCCCTGTGAGCAGGGCAAGTTGCCGTGAGCAGGCAGGCCGCCGTGCGGTGAGCTGACTTGGCAGGTTGCCGCAGCTGGGGGAAGACAAGCAGACACAGAAGAACGCAGAAGATGAACACAGCGAGAACAAGCAGAAAGGGGGGGGGATATATAATAAATAAAAAATAAATCTTAAAATAAATAACTTTAAAAAAAAGCCAACAGATTTCTGGTACTTTGCATCAGCACCCCTTTGTTTGACTAATACAGAGGCCCCCCTCAGATTGAAAGGAGGGGCAATAGACACAAATTGCAAAAGAGCATGTGGGATTGGAGATACTACACCATCTTTGGAAATATAAGCTACCATACTGTCAGGAGTCAGTTTCTACAGAAGACTTAGAATTCTTCCTATGATAACCAAGAGTTAGGCAGACCAACTTGACTTAATGACAAATCTTTCACTGTTAGGGGGAAAGTCAGAGCACATTATGATGTTTGCAACTAAGATTTGCTTATGATTCCTATCCAGCAACTCTTGGATTCATTTCTATATCTTGGGATGGGATGGGAGTAAACTGTAAGTAAAACTGTTTTAATGAAATGGTTTCATTAAAATTCCTTTAAAACATTTGAACATCAGCAGTACTGCTTTGATACTCATGAGAATTTGTTAATGCCAAAGTAGAGGATAGGTGTTCTTCCTACTTGTTGAGGAACACAATGTATCAAGAACTCCTGACAGCCCAGTCCTAACAGGCACTACAAAGACTCTGGCCGGTGTCTGATGGAGAGGGCCAGTTTGGTGGATACGGTTGATTTAAACTCAGCATCTCCTCCAACCTCTTTATATATAGCTTGGCTTCTGATACTTCAAAGAGGAAGAGAAAGGAATTGAGAGAGGAACAGCAAAAATAAGAGTCCACGTGACATTTCCTTGTGCTGAAGACTCAAGATTCAGGATTAAAAGACAGGACTGTGGAAAAAAGACACACAGCTGGGCTTAAACTGATAAAATGTCTTTATTTCAAGAGTAAAATAAAATCCTACAAACACCCCTGTTAGAATATAAAAACCTGAACTTAGCAACAGTAAATGCTAGAAACTGAGAGTTCTCAGGAAAAAGAACTGTGACTATAAATGTGACCTGAATTATCCTTTTTATGAGGGAAAAAGAAAATTTTTAAACAAGCAAGGATTTAGAAAGTGTATCCCAAAATTAGCTTTTCTGGAAAAATTATTTGAGGAAATATTCCAGCCAACCTACAAATTAAATTAACAAAGAATTGGAAAAATGTTAAAGATATGCAATGTAGAAAAAAACAATAGTGAGCATTGAAATCTAATTTATATTTAGATTTAAATATTTGTTGATAATGTGATGTTCAAGCTAATTGCAATTAAGAAAAGATTGTGAAAATTAAAAATAAGTGAGTAATTTAATATTTGGAACAGAGTTTTTGCAAAGAATGTCGGTTTCCAACTGAAATAGTGAACATCTCAGTTTCTAAAACCATTGTAGCATCCTGCATCACCAGAGTTTTCATTGGCCATGCTCCTCCATGTAGGACCTAAACCTCTCACCATTTTGCTGCCTCCTCTTTTATCATTTCCCATCTCTCCTCCTTAGTCCCCTATTCCTGGATGACCCCAAGAATCCTGAATTATTGCCTCTCTTCAGCAGCCCTATTAAACCTATTTGTTTTGTACAGACTAATTAATCTGTCAAACACTGACAGAGTCTCTTGGTATCATGGTTTTTGCCAATTTCTCTTTGTAAGTTTAGGTTTCGTATACTTGATTCTGTATCATTTGGTGTCTAAGAAAGGTTCATAACTGCTGTTCATCTTCTTTTCATTATGCCTGATGCCTTTTATCCAGAATTACACTCTTTGATGTTAATGTTGCTGATACTGCTTTCTTTGCATTTGCTTGTGCAAATGTAGTTGCCTTTTAGTTTTATTCATTCTGGATCATTTTAATCTTTAATTAATGGCATGTAGTTGGAGGATTTTGTTACTTGACCCAATATGAGTGATCATTTTGTAATATGTCTTCAGTACATTTATTATTTGGTATTACTCTGTCATTTAATGTTTCTTTGTGGCTATTGCCCCCTTTGCCTTTACTTCCTTGTTCTTTGGTAGGTTGCTCAAGTAGTCTTAGTTGTTATCTCTTGGCTAGTGATTTGTATGGAAAATTTAATTTCTTTTTAATAATTGAAGTTCCCACTAAATTAAAAATAAATCTAATTTGTATTTTTCTAAATTATATGTAAATTATCTATTGATACTGCCACCATACGGTTAGAAATTTAGCATGCTTTTACATCTTCCTTCACTTATAACCCCTCTTTCCCAGTTTGGGTTGGAATAATCTGGAATTTAAGATTATTAAAATTGTTAAGCACTTTATCTTTATTGTTTTAAGTTACTCAGACATTCACATTTAGAATCATTTTATTTACACATTTATTCAAAGTTAAACTGGTTTATTGTTCAAAATTCTTTCCTTAAAACTATCTTTATTTTAATTTCATTTCTTGGACACCTGGAATAATTTTGTAGACATATATCATAGCTTTAGATTGTCCAGTGACTTTGAAATGACCCTTGTAGATTTGAGGAACTAATTTTCTAGGAATCTAATCTCCCTAACAGAGAAACCAAAACAACGGGTTTTCTGACTCCACAGGCATGTCACCTGAGTTTTTATTTGTTTGTTGTTTGTTTCAGTTCTGCCAATCAGGTCCACCCAAACAAGATTTCAATTCAGAAGTGAACAGTGTGAAGAACCAAGTGCTGCATGTTATCTTTTGTATAATGAGGATGTTGATGGCTTCTTCATTGAAGCAGTCTCATAGTATGGTTTGGGTGTTGTTTCTGGGTGTTATTTGGATATTGAATCTGCCCTTATGCAGATTCTGTGTTATCAAACATTCTTTAAATAAATGTCTTGTCATTTAGAGAGCGTCTTGTTGACAACTATAGAAAGAATCCTGAATGATACAAATACTAAATTGAGTGCTAGTTTGGCTGGTTACAGAATTCTTAGGTAATCTTAATATTCCCTTCAAAATGCTGCATATATTGTTG
>PVKH010000302.1:16702-41095 GCA_004027955.1 Chaetophractus vellerosus
TAAACTTAGGAAAAGTAGAATCAGGTCTCAGAAATGGCAGGGACTAAGGTTAACTCCAGGAACCAGTGACTCTTGTCCACCTTTCACTTGCTCTCTAGTGCACCTTCCCATATCTGAACTTCTCATCCCCTCTACTAGCTGGCTTTCTCCTGGTTTTAGCTTCATGTGGCCAATCACCAACCCCAGCCTTAACTTAACATGATCTTTCAGTTCTAGCACTCTACCATCATCCAGAAATTTCTTTTGTGATTTATTTCAAATTGGCCCTGTTCTTCTTCTTCTTCTTCTTTTTTTACTGTTGCTTTATTTTCAATAGTATGTATTGAGTTGAGTATTTTCAATTTAAAAAGTGGCAATCAAATAACTTCAAGAAAATAAGTGAATTGTCACAAATGTAGAGAAAGAATTATTCTGAATATTAGAGGAAAGAAAGTATATTTAGCACCAAGAACAATATTATACACATAGAACATACAAGATGAAAGAAGCATCAATGGCCTAACAAAAACCAGAATATAGCTTTATAGACCACAGAAACAAAGTTATGAGGATGGCAGGAAAATGACCTTGGATTTACAGGAGCCACATTCCAAAGGTTTCAATATTGCAAAGTAACATTTTAAAGTCAGCAAAATTTGAGGGAAATATGCTTATTGGAAATTTAAAAAATTATACACTTTCTTTCAGCCACCATGATTTTTGAAAAATTATTTTTACTTGGTAAGTCTTAATATGACTACTCAAATCTTTCTTCAGCTCTGAGTAATTTACTTTTTGCATTTCTGGTACTCTGTTCTCCTATCATAGATACAAAGAACCCCTGTGATAACATGAATTCAGCTATAGTGTGACTAGCTCCTATCCTCAGTAAGACTCATTCCTTAATTTTGTGGTCACATGATTCATATTTTACATAATATTTTGACTGTACTTACAGGGCTGTTTGCTCCATATGGAGTTTATCTTTTATTTCACTATTTCTCTCTCATTAAAACTGTTGTTTTAGTGCCCAGGTAACTGTAAAGTTTATCCTCAAATATCAATGTGATTTCCCATAGTTAATTGGTTGTTAATCATTTACATTGCAAATTAGAGAATTTGGCACATTTTCTCCCCTTATTTCAAAGTTCCCTTTCACAACTGTAAAATCTCTTCTGATTGTGTTGAAAATCCAAATTAGATATTTGCCAGTTATTGCCTGTTCAAAGTGAATGTTACGTGATCCCTCAGATAAAGACATTTTCTTTAGAATTACATTCTCGTTCATGTGTGGTAAGTTTGTCCATTAGTGGGAGTTAAGATGGGCTATATCAAATTGTCTAGATCACTATTCAAATCTTTCCCACCTACAGGAAGGAGAATTTAGGTTTGTTGGTATCCCTTGTCAGATTAAAGGTCTAGCTGTTGAGCGGAAAAGAGAACTAGCGAGAGCCAAGGATAATCACTCAAGGAGCTTCACTGTGTATTTTAGGGCAGAGGTTCTCAAAGTGTGGTCCCCAGACCAGCAGCATCACCATCTCCTGGAAACTTGTTAGAGAAGCACATTCTTGGGCCCCAAACCTACTGAATTAGAAATTATAGGAGTGAAGTCCGGCTGTTTTGATAAGTACTTCTAGTGATTCAAACTTGGTGTAGATTGACAACCACTGCCTTAGGGTTTGTTTATAGCAGTCCAAAGCTAGAAAGGGCACTGCCCTCCCCTCCCTCTCAGACTTAAGAATCATCACAACTCTTAACTAATCCCCAAAACTGGGCTTAGTATGCCATTTATAACAAGCCTAAACTAGGAATATTTGGCCTGTTATCAATTATGGCTATACCCTGTGAACTTCTAAAAGTAGGACTGAGGTTTGCCCCTCTTTTAATGGAGCC
Organism: Chaetophractus vellerosus; assembly: GCA_004027955.1. Lineage (NCBI taxonomy): Eukaryota > Metazoa > Chordata > Mammalia > Cingulata > Chlamyphoridae > Chaetophractus > Chaetophractus vellerosus. The sequence goes on from PVKH010000302.1 coordinate 18,575, forward strand.
ATTATCTCTAACTAGAGCAGGGGTTCTTAACCAGAGGTCCACGGAAAGATTTCAGGGAGTCTGTGAGCTTGAATTGAAAAAAAAAAAAACAACCAACTTGTTATTTTCTCTGACCTCTAACTGAAATCTAGCTTTTCCTTCACTTATGAATGTATGCGATAAATAAATTACAGTAGTATTCATTTCACCTGACTGGCAAAGGGGTCCATGGAACAAAAAAGGTTAAGAACCCCTGAACTAGAGGGTCTTCCCCAGCAACCTTTTCCTAATGGGCAACATAAGATTGACTGGCTCTTCTCCCAGCCTCAATGTTGCCTACAGGAATTCCTGAGTTTAAGGGCATGTGGAAGGCACCTTTCTTCATTTCCAGCATTGGTAATTGTCTTTTTTCCTTATCTGAATCAAAAGGCAGTTTAATTTTACTTGACTTATACCACATCTCTTTCCATAAAAATACTTGAAGTGGTTTATAAAACTTGGCATGCAATAATTCAGAGAAATAGAAAATAGGACAAAAGAGAAAACAAATACAAATTATGTGCATGTATCCCTGTTGAATAAAGCAGACTTTAAGAAGTATAAATAGAATAAATAAGCATCATTATTCACAAACTATTTCTTTCAGATAGTTTGGCAAAAATTGAAATGTTCATATATTTTGAAGAGGTGTTTACAAAGTGCTGTAGTGGAAAGAGTATGGATGGGTTTTGAAGTCAAATACTTTAGTTCAAATCATAGCACTTTATTTACTGGCATTTTAGCTTAAAAATCAGCTTCATTACTTATAAGTATATAAAAATGGGCAAAGTAGGTAATTAACTAGATGACGTGATTTCAAGGGTACTGGGTGGATGTACTTACTTCTCTCTCATCTCCTCTTACCAGTGCTGAACCATGCCTAAAAATGCCTAAAAATCTTTTCAGTTCCTCAAATGAATAGTGCATGAATTTTACTACTAAAAATGATTTCTTTCATTTATCCAACAAATATGTGAGCTCTTAATATCATCCTCACTGTGATTTTTTAGAATAAATTCAAAGAAGATATAGTAAATCATTTTTGTGAATTAAGTGTAACGGTTTACTTCCTTCATGAAGGAAGGGGGCGCTTAAACACATACCCTATGACTCTGCCCATAAGGAACAAAGCTTTCCTTAACAGGCAGGGATTTTTGAAAAAAATATTCCAATATCTCCATGGCATAAAATCTTTACCTTTTAAGTACCATGTGATTTACATTTTCTGAGCATGGCAAAGTGCTGATTATTCCTGACTGCTGGAACCAAGCCATTACATATAGGGTCATAAAAGGTATTTTCTGCAGACCCAATAGTACAAGGGGGAAGATGAAGGAGCAAAAGAATTACATTGTAAAGCTTGAAAGAGACTACCTGTACCTTAGAATAATCAATTAATTTTTCAAGTTCAGAATTCTACTGAGAAAAAGGAAATATTCTATGTAGGCCCATTATGTTAGATGCCTAGTTCCGTGCTAGACAGTTTATGTTGCTATTATATGAATTTATTTTAAATGAGCTCCAGTGGAGTATGAAAAAATAACATAAGTGAAACAATATTACACATCAGGAAGTGCTAATCACACAAAGAAAAATGAATTTCAGGAATTGTTAAGTGTCAATACATAATCTTCTTCAATTTTTTTTATTACAGTAAGAGGAATTTTACTCTGAATGCATAGAATTTGAAGAAAAATTTATATACGCTTTTAAAAAGAGGCCCTTTTGACAATTATTAAAATGTGAAATAAGACCCTTCAAACAAATACCAATTTCAGTAACAGTTTACATACAGCAATAATTTATTCTGAAATGTTCATTTAGTTTCTGTTGAGACATGACTCATGTCTCATTAATAAAAGAGCAGCCATCTCACCTCAAATACCAGAATATACAACAAGTTACAGCATAGCAAAATTCTACCTACTTTCAGATAAAATCTAGTTCAGGTAAAATAGTTTCATTCAATGTTTTACAGTTACACAGATATTTTTTGAGCACAAAATAGTGTAAAGTGTTACACTGTAGCTATCTAGATGCACATCATGTGACCACAGAACTGTTAATCATTACTTCTGAAATTGAACCATCAGTTTCATTCATGCAGTAAAGCAAAGCAGGCTGGGCAAACTTGTTAATCGGGAACCATATTACTGTGAATTTCACAGCCACATGATTAATTATGATGACAGATTGACTTACAAGGACTAAAACAGATTTGTTTTTTGCATAAATACCAATTTCTCCCTGATGTAAGTTTAGTCAGTTTATAATCTAGAAATGATTGGTAACAACAATATATCATATCTTCTATCTGTAGTTTCATTATTTTAAGACAAGCAATAATTAAAGGATGATGGTATGGTATGCTACTTAAATATATGTGAAACATACTGTACAAATATACTTGGCTTTACTATTTTCTTCCTACCTATCAAGTGTACCTCCCAAAATATGACCAGTGAAGACAAGTATACTATCAAATATGGCTTCCAGAACAAAACCCCTCTAACAAGAATCAAACCTATTTACAAAATTTTTCAGTCTTTTAAAGTTTCATTTGAAACAAAATTTCTACATAGCAGTTGTAATTAATACATAATTTTCTTTGTTTCTTCATTCCAGCTCTTTCAAACAGATGTCACAAGGTAAGACCCAGAATGGCGCTTAGGACTTTGAGTTCCACTGGATTCTGTATTGTCTGTTTTTGAATCACGTTTCTTTGTGTTGTTATTTACTGGTGTCGGGATCTGAGATGGCCGGGCTGAAGTGCTATCAGCACTGCTTTTCCTAGGGCTTGGGTTGTAATTAAAAGGAGTCACTCTGGCAGCAACGGTCCCACTAGGTGAACTGTGTTTGCTTGAGCTGCTAGAACTGAATGGGGTACGCTCAGCAATAGAACTTTCATTAGTTTCCGATACAGGGACAGGATTACTTGGTCCCGGTTTTGCCTCAGTTCCTTTTTGGTCTGGGCTATCTACCTGAATAAAGGAGTTCAGGTGGTTTTCCAAACCCACTGTGCGGACAGTAGCACTGCCATTACTCACATTTTGTTTTCCCTGATTATCTTTCGAATCTTTAACATTTAGATTTCCCTTTTCTGAAACACTGTCAATCACTGGGGGAGTATTTCCTGTGGGAGATTTTCCAGACCTAGGGTTGTTAATGGGACAGTCCTCAATTCTCACCCAAACATCCTCTGTTTTAGAAACAGCAGGTGCCATTTGATAAATTAAAGTCTTTGATTCAGCACCATTTGTAGCACCTGAGGAAGAGGTCTGAGAAGTACTATTTGTGGGAGAAATTTCACTTTCTTTTATTTTTCTCCATGTTCCTTTTGTGGATACTTGGTTTTCTTTAGCTTGTTTGGTTACTGAAATAGAGTTCACATGTTTTTCATCCTCACTTTTTGCTTTTTCACTGGATTCTGATGAAGCAGAAAGAATTGAGGACGAACTTCCAGTTCTTCTCCAAGTGCTTACTCGAGGAAGTGATGATGAATGTTTGCTGTGCTCACGTTTCCAAGTTCCTGATCTATTGATGGGGAGTCTGGAAGGGCTTTCGGAATGGGAGCGTGCTATATCATGGCGCTTTGCTGGTCTTCCATCATTATATTCTACAGTGGGACTGAGGTTAGGTGGGAGTTTTCGCCATCCACCAGCCTGAACAGAAGAATGTGTGGAGAGAGACATATCAAGAAGTGAAGGACTTAAAACTGGAGTCTGTGTCTGGGACCTAGTGGGAGAATCTGGTCTAGAAGATGGAGAAAGAGATTCAAATGAAGCAGATTCCTCCAATTTTCTCCTTAGGGTTGGGCTTGGAGCTTCTTTGATGAAAGTTGACTGGCGTACTAGTACAGGTCTCTCTGATCTATCAGATTCACTTCCACTAGATTTAGTTGAAGACATTCTAGAAAGTTCTACCTTTTTATTGGCTCCATTGCTATTATTCATCTGATTTAGTCCTTTGGAGGCGGACTCACTTCTTGGGATACTACTGGCATTCTTGGATAAACTCGTTTGTTTAGTAAGGTTCTGTTGGCTCATCTGTCTGCCTGGGGATGTGTATGACATTTTCCCAGAACCTGAGGACTTAGTTGAAGCAGTACTAGGTGATGATGTCCTTGGCAGTTGAGATAATTTGTTAGGAGGACTTATTCCATTTCTACCAGGAGAAATTGAGTTTCGCCCTGGAGAATGCATGGGTCTACTTAATGGTTGCTGGGCTGGTCTTGAAGGAGTGGAATCTCTAGATCCTGATCTAGAAGGTCCTTTATTTGACCCACTTGGCTGGGAAGTCTGCCTGGTAACAGGGCTTAATTCTGACTTGACCGAGGGCTTGGTTCCTCTAGGAGATGTGGTGGCTGTCTGACCTTCACTAGGACTTTTGGAGGTTGGTGTCTTAAGGGGTGGGCCTTTTTTAGAAACAGGGCTTGTACTTGAAGAGCTATTTCTAACTCCTGGAATATGAATCATTGTTCTACCTCTAGAGATTGAAGGCATGTTTGTTTGAAGGGGTTGCTTTATTTGACTTGAAACTTCTGAATTAGATCGAACTTTTCCAGTTATCAAACTTTTATAAACTTTTTTTCCTCCTTTGATTCCTTTGTTTTCAGATTCTATCTTTTTAGTTTCCAATGTACTTTTCTCCCCAGGTTTTAGAATTCGTGGGCCTTTGTTACTTGTAAACGGTTTTTCTTCTTGATCAGGTGTAAGATGAAATGGTGATCCCAGAGAGATTCCTGATTTCAGTGAAAGGATGGAATCTGAATCAGACGAAGCTTGTCTAGATAAACAAGCAGCAGCAGCAGCTTGATGTAAACTACTCACTATGGAATTTGCACCTTCCTGAATAGCCTTCCAATCAAAATTTTCTGAATCAGGGGATAAACCATGTTCTGAATCTAGTCTCTGTATGTCTTTCAAATCAAGTGTCAAATCTTCTGCTAATATGCCACCCATATTTCTGGGACTATGCTTTTCATGATCACCCTTGAGTCTTGAAGGTTTTTTCTTTTTTGGCATTGCAGAACTTATACATTCCTGCAAAAGGTCATCTTCAGAATCAATACTAAGAGAACTGAGAGAACTGTTTCTTGAGAAACAAACAGGGGTATCTTCAACATGAAATGATTTAGGAGCATAACCTGATGCCTGCGGCTTACTTGGTTCTCCCTGCGAGTTAGGGGGCTGAGTCTCTTTGATAGGTCCATTTTCTTTATTGTTGTTTTCTTGGTCAATGTCACTGAGAGAACTGAGAGAGGAATTACGAGAGAAGCAAACTGGAGTATTTTCGATAGCAAAATTCTGTAATTTTTCATCAGTTGCCGCCCCTCTGTCTGGTATGTCTTTGGATGACTGGGGAAAAGTGGATTGCTTTTGCAGTATGGGTTTAGACTGACCTCGGTTTACTGCATGCTTTGTAACAGGCTGTGTCTTATTAGTTGACTGTTGATTTGAGGTTAGTTCTGTGTGGCTGGTCACTTTAGCTTCTGATTCTTTATTTTCTTTCCCCTTTCTTAATTCGGCCTTTTCCCTGGAAAGGTCAACATCATCATCATCAAAATCTAGAGAACTCAAAGAATCATTTCGTGAAAAACAGTAAGGAGTTCCTTCAATAGGTGTGTAGTGATGAGGTGAATCAAAAGTAAAACTTCCTCTGACTCGATCTTCATTATTTGGTAGCTTATCATTCAAGTCCTTGGAATTATTTTTCAAGTTCTGTTTCTTTGACTCTTTGTTATCTGAGAAAGTTCTTTCAGGATTTAAATTATTTTTTGCATCTGTATTTTTTCTTACACGTGTCCTATATTCAGTATTTTGTGGTATAGGTTTTACTGGTGAAGTAGGTTTCTTTTTTGTACCATCTAACTGATTTTTGCTAGTTCCAGATGATGATGCAGATGCTTGTTGGACCTGGTCCATTATCTTTTTCACACGGAAAGGCTTGTGACTTTTTCCTTTGGGCATAGCAGAATTAATGCATTCTGCAAGAATATCACCTTCCTCTGTTTTATTGTCATCCAATTCAGGTATGGTTATAGATGAGGTTTTCCCTCTTTGAGCCTCATCTGTACTTCTGCCTTCTGTAGGAATGGTATCTCGTTTTTCAAATTCACCTGATTGTCCTCCTGCTCTGACCCCTTCTCCAGCAGCTAACTCATTTGGAGGGGACTCTATTGTTAGATCACTTAGAGATGTAGTTGTGGAAAAGTTTATAGGTGTCCCTTCTACACAATACACCCGTGGCATATCATCTCCTGGTGTAAAACTAACATGCTTTTGTGCTTGTAACCTGTTTTGTGATGGTAGAAGTTTATACACGGGCAGTTGACTTGGTTTTCTTGCCACAGGTGGAGGCACTTTTGAAGCAGTCTGGGCTGGCTTTTTGGCTTTGCGTGATGATTTTGTTGGCATGGCAGAAATAATACATTCTTCTAATATTTCAATGTCATCATCATCTGAGTCATCTAATAGATCTTTTTCACAATCAGTAGGTTTTTCTGCCTCTTTTTCCTGATTTTCATTTGACTCTTCAGGCTGCTCAGATTCTGTTTCATTCCCATTGTCATTTTCCTGAACTGGAGGCATTATTCTTAATTCCACATCTTTCTGTATAAATGGCTCATCAAGACTCAGAGCACTCAGGCTGGATGAACAAGAAAATCCATCTGGAGTACTTTCTGTGGCAAAATGCAATAAAGCATCAGCTTCAGGAAGAACCTGGACCCTCTGCACTGCAGCATTTACAGCAGCTTGCTTAGGTCCACTCTCTCTCTTTTCAGCATTAGGTACTTTATTTTTAGATACCTCTCGCTTGGTCTGAACTGTTTGAGGAGGAGGAGGAGGAGGAGGGGTTTTACTTCTGCTTGGTGGCATGGTTTGTCCAGGGCTATCTGGAAGGTCACTGGGGCTTATTATGCCACTTACCATTCCACTGCAGGGCTCACTCTGAACAGAGCTGGCAATTGAACGACTCTCAAAACTGTCGAGTGAACTGACAGAAGTGCATCTGCTAAACATGAGTGGAGTCTCCTGAACATAGTGCTCTGGTGGACTTTTAGGTGTCTGAGCACCACTTTTTGATGGAGATTTGGCCCCTGAAGAAAATTCAACAGCTTTGTGTCTGGTTGATTCCGAAGAAGATAAACCAGAAGCCTGGAGTCTGATGGATTTGGTTCTAATGTGCTGTGACACTGTTGGAACTTCACTCACAGGATCCTCAGTTGATCTAGTTCCACCGTTTTCTTTTAGTTCTGCTATTTGCAGAGTGTTAGCAGAATCTGTTTCCTGTGTCCCTTGATTGCATCCTATTTCATCTTCAGCTGACGACAAAGATGATAATGAACTACACCTTGAAAAACATATTGGGGTATCTTCTACACAGTAAGTCTGTATTGTTTCTTGGTTGATAGAGGGAACTTTGCAAGGGTTAGCTTTTTGAGTCGGACCACTTCTACTTTGTGTTGTACTTGGATGAAGTGGATTCTGCCTCTTGGCATTAGATGAAGGTGTGGAAGTAGTCTCACTGCTTGAAGAGATATGTTCAGTTTTAGTGCTTTGTCCAGATGAACTCTTTGAGAATGAAAATGATGGGTTCTGCGAGGAGGGAACATCTGTGGCATATTTTAAACTATAATCAATAGGCTGATCCACATGATGTTTTTCTTCATTATATTTTATGCTATAATTTGTTGGTCTCTCTTCCTCTTGATGCTGCTCTTCTTCAGAGTAACGTTCACTATAGTTGGTTGGCTTATCATCTTCATAATCATCCTCCTGACACAAAGACTGGTTTACATTTTGATTAATTCCATGATTAGAACCCACTCGACTTGTTTCTGAACCACTGGCTCCCCTGGACCTATATGGGGAAACACATTCTTGCTGTCCGAAATGTGGTTGGAACTTGAGGTGTTTATCATCAGTGCTCTCACTATAAACAGGGTAAGTTGTGCTTTGACTCCGTGATTGTCTTTGCTCACTTTGTTTTATTTCATCTTCTATTACGTGTTTGGGTCTTGCCCATCTTTCATTCTGTGAAGGACTTTGCCGTCCAGAGTTCAACTGCTCATCTGAATATTTAAGACTATAATTTATTGGTGTATCTAGCTCTCCGTCATTATCATCCATATGATTTGCACTATGTATTTTATGAGCTAGGTCAGCTGGATATTGACCATAACTGCAAAATTTACTTTCATCATCTTCAGAATAGGATTCAATTGAGGGTTTCATTTGACCTCTTTTGCCATAACCATCACTACTACTAACACTATTTAAACTATCATTTGAAGATCTCTTATATTCTAATTTGGCATAAGGCATAGGACATGTCCTATTTGAATTTTCTGACTTAGTGAAGTTGTAAGTGTTTGAATGTGTGTGGGTAGCAGAGCTTCTTCTTAATGCATTCCTTTCATCTGTCACACAGTGTAATTCAGTGGTAGACCCAGAACTTCTGTCTTCCTGGGAGGTATGAATGGCTGACACTTCTTCCATGACTTTGGCAATCTGGGCTGCAGTAGTGGAGATCTGCAAACCTCGCTTTGAAGAGGTTCCTGGATTTTCTGTTGCTGGATGGTAGCTGCCCAGGCCAATTCCTCTTTCTCTCTCCAAACTTCTATCTTTTTCAGAACGAGAACTATCTAAACTTCCCCTTGATGAAGAGGAGCTGGGCAATACTGTAGTGTTTAAATATGGGGAAAGCACAGTCATGTTTCCAGCATTAAAATTATCTGACCTATTATCATCATGCCGATTGGTGTCAAAAACATAGTCACCGTAAAGACTTGGCTTGTGTCTCTGCTTACTACGATGAGATGCCTTGGGACTTAAATTGTCAATATTGTCAAATGTTTCTGATAAATGCTGTGCATCTAATTCTGCTTCTAGGGCTTTTTGTTTCCTAACATGAAGAGATGGCAGGCTTGAACCAGGAGACATAATATTGGCATCCTTATACTTTGCGGGTCTATTTGCCATGAGATTCCTTAATGCTGCAGCACTTCCCATAGCAATCATTTTGTGCTTCGAATGAATGAGGTTTTTGAGCATGCTAACTGCCCCCATGTCCCATAATGCTTCTTGGTCTTTAGGATTTCTTGCTGAGAGATTCCACAAGGTTCCACATGCATTACTGACTATTGTCAAACTATGAGATTTCAAGTGCTGTAATAATGTTTGCAGGCAGTTGTTCTCTCTTAGAATTTGCCTGAAATAAAAGTAAGACATCACAAAATCAAGGATAAATTAAAGTTATTGTGTGTAGTAATAACAGATAAAACCAAATTTAAATCTAAAACATTTATGTAATCTAAAGCTTCTTTAAAAATAAAACATTTCCATTAAAAAAAAAAAAAAGAACTAAAACTGGAAATTGACCTGAAACCCCTTTTCATGTCCACAGCTAGACAAAAAGAAAAAAAAAAAAAAATCTAAAAATAACTACTAAAATTTAACAATAAACATGATTATACCAAATTATCCTATAAATTCTAAGCATTTCACATCTCCTTTTGTTCTTTCTTTAATTAATGATTATTGTGTTAAAGTACTTATCTGTCACACTAAAAGAAATAAAAGGGTTAATTTTAACCTACTCTGCATTACCTCTGACCCAATAGCTCTTTAAAATTTTCCTTGAGCAGATGTATCTCCTCCATTCACATGGTAGCAGAGTCCCCCAATTTAATAAATATATCACGAAATCTTATGCTGAACAAGGTCTTTGTGGTAATTTAATCTATGGACAGATGCCATAATGCTGACTACTGAGATATCTTAGAAAAGGTAAGTAGAAGAATTGATAAATCTCTATGTAGTCAAGGTGGACACCGTAAGCTTCTAGATCAGCAAATTGACTTTTTAGAGTAATCTCTGTCTCTGGCTTGATTTTAGAAGTGTTTTCTGGCAAATTGTGTGTGCATTTGTTATTTTTATAAATGAAGTAAATTAAGGGCTTTCAAATATTTAAAGGTAACTGTAAAAACAAGGGTCAGAAATTAGCATAATGTACCCTGGGACTCGAAAGAATTATAGCTTATTTATTTATTTATTTTTTATTATATATTCCCCCCTTTCTGCTTGTTCTTGCTGTGTTGATTTTTGTGTTCTTCTGTGTCCGCTTGTCTCCCCGCCGTCGCCGCGGCGACCTGCCAAGTCAGCTCACCGCGCAGTGGCCTTGCCTGCTCGCGGGCGGCTTGCCCTGCCCGTGGGGGCTTTCCCCTGCCCGTGGCAGCTTTGCCCTGCCCACGGCAGCATTGCCCTGCCCACGGCAGCATTGCCCTGCCCACGGCAGCATTGCCCTGCCCACAGCGGCTTGCCTTCTCAAGGCGGTCTGCCTGCTCAAGGAGGCCCTGGGAACCGAACCCGGGGCCTCCCATGTGGTAAACTGGTGCCCTACCAATTGAGCTATAGCCGGCCCCAATTATAGCTTTTTTTAATGAACAGCAAACTGAAGCCCAATGATAGCATATTTCGTTTCAGTGGGCTTTAAACTGACTGGTTTAAATTGACAAGAAGCTTGAACATAGTGGTCTTCTCTCAACAGACCAGTAATTAAGTGAGTGCTTCTTAAGTTTAAGGAATCTTCTTTGCAGCTCTAGTAGGCTGGATGAATGGCTATGATGATTACTGATGTTAAGACACCATTTAAAAATCTGAATTTTTATCATACCTACAGATTTAAAAAATAAGCCTCATATTCCTTTATGCCATACTAACAAATAGGAGGGGACTTTGTCCTATTATTTGTGACTTTTGTTCTTTTCCCTCCATATATGGGCTGTTCCTTTAACTATCACTTGTTTATTTCCAGACTCCTTTTCACTGTGAACTCTTATTAGAATATATACACTAACAAGTTAAACAAGGAGTCAATAGTTGTCTTTTCACCATAATAAATATATTTTTACTTAGAACTTGCATAATTAGACAAAATGTTCCTTACATTAGGTCTTTTTGAGGGTATGAATTCTATACTAATTCATTTAAAAATAGTATAAAACCTTGTATATACCTGTGGTCCTCATTTGTAGCTATCAAGCTGGATACATTCCGTAATATCCCACCTCCACTTTCAATAATGGCTAAAGTATTTGTCTGGCTCCGGTAGGTCAGAGTGCCAACCAAAAATGCAAGTGCACCATCTACAGCACATATATCAGCTTTATTCTCAGTGCAATGTGCTGACAAATTCCATAAGGCACTCAATACACTTTTGAGGGTTGATTCCTATTAAGAAACAGAATATGTATCATCTAATTAGAGTTTGGAATTTGTCTCATAACTTCTATCTTTACTTCTATTGAATAAAAATTACATTCTGATCTCCCCTAGTGCCCACCCCTCACTGATAAAAGTATTAGGAAATCTTCATTTAGAAAAACTTATAAAATACCAAATGGAATTTAAGTCAGTGATGTCCCTATAAAACAAGCAGAAAACAATATTAAACTAATGACCTTATGAACTTCATTGTAAGTGTCTTGATGGTACACACATATCTTAAAAGAGCTTTTATTAGAATATGAAACGGAATGGATATGCATTATGGAAAAAGAACATTTTCAGGATAATAGAAACTGGGAACAAACCTCTATGTGCCAATATGGAAAGATATCTAAGGAGTATTGTTAAATGAAAAAAGCAAGATGCAGAACAGTATACAATATTCTGTTTGGATAAAACACACACACATACATTTCTGTGTGTGGTTGATTCAAAAGTAATAACATAACTTTATTAAAAAGAAAAGCAAATTGGAAAAACTCCCAAAGAGACAAAGTTATCATAAAAAACAGAACCACTTAAGATAAAATATCACACTAAATTGTCAAAATTTTAATTTCCATATAAATACTCTGAGTGTCAGGTCAGAATGTGCCCTGATCCTGATGTCAGTCTTTCTTGTTATTATTTATCAATAAAGGGAAAAACAATCATTGGAAACCTACTCTGTGCCTATCAAAATTAGAGGCACTCCAGAGACACAAACATAAGCAAACTGTTATCTGCTTTGAAGGTGCTAACAATTTACTTTGGAGTAAAAAAGATAAGAAAAACATAATGAAACAAAGTGCTCTAAAGGAAAGATTATTGCAGGCTGTGAATTTAACAAAATATTCCATGGAGGAGAGCAGCTTTATAGAAGTATAAGGCCTGTATCTTCAGAAAGGAGAGAAGACAGTTGCTCCTGGTGGGGAAGTAGAATGAGGAAAGGCATGGAAGTGTGTATCAGCAAGGGAGGGCTGATTAACAGAAAGCACACTGAGGAGAACAATGTCCATCTTGGGGAACAGTGGGAAGTAAGGTCAGAGAGGTAAAGGAAGGTCTCAGATACCATAGCAAACATTTCGGGCCTAACCCAATAAATAGCTAGCCCCTGTATTCTCTTCATCAGAAAATTAGATGGTACTTGTGATGATTCAGTCAGAGAAGGCAGGGAGGAACTGCTTTCAATAATCAAGATGAGGGGGATAAGAGCTTGATTTTAATTACATTGTGATTGAGGTAAAAGTGCCACATTCAAAATGTCCTGAGATAACAAGAAAAATAGCAAGAGTTTAGAGAAGTGAGGTTGGCCCAGAGGTGAGAGCTGAAGGTGGGAAAGTAGGAGTTGCTCTCTGGGTAAAGGGACAAGGTTTATGTTTCAAAGAAGCTTTATAGTTACAATTACAGAGAAGAAGAAATATTAGAGGTTAGGCCAAGGCAGGAGTTTCAATGAAAAAACAAAAAACAAAATAAAACACTATCAAATACAAGTGAAGGTAAAAAAGAAAAAACAAAGATTTTGTGACTGAGAGGGTTGTGTCAGAAGCAAAATTTGAAGGGACCAAAGAAGGTATGGCCAATTAAGAAATGGTGCAAGTACTTGTTCAGGGCTTTGGTTGTTATAGGGGAAAAAAAAGAAATAGTTAGCAATATAACAGACTTTTTTTCTATCTTCAAAATACTGGGCTTCTTATAGATAGATGAAATGTTAAAAGAGAAGATTCCAGTAAAGAAGATATAGGAGACGAGTTAGGAACTAACAGCTCTGAGTAAGCAGCAAAATGTGGAGCAGAGTACAGGTAAAGGAAACTCTATTGCGTAGAAGAGTAAGAGCCAGTTGAATGAAGTTAAAGTGGTGCAGTACATGGGGAATATGGAAGGTAGTCTTAATTCTCTTGGTTAACAGTACTATATGAAGTTGAGAAAGGAGAGGTGAAAAATTAAATGACAATGTTCATAATGACTGCTTACTGAATGTAGAGAAAAAGATGAAACAAATATATTCCAATATTACTAACCAGAGCATGCCCAAATGAGAACTGGTATTATAACTCTCTGATGGGCTAGCTTCTCTAAGATTGGGCTTGCATCAAAAATTTAAAGAGAAATGATAAAATATGCCACTCTTCCTTTTTAAGAATAGGGTATATCCTTCTATTTATCATTGTCTTCTTTTCTTTCAGTATTGTGTGAGTTTTATCTTAGCTTGTAGCAGTTAGTTTGTATGTTCATGTTTGAGGTCCTTGAGAGATAATAAAGTAAAAACTCTTCAGCAGCAGTAAAAATTCTCATTCAAGCACATTAAATTTTTCTGAAAATATATGTGGTTGATTACACTAGGAATCTTTAAGTGTGCATGGTTCTAATTTTTGGATACAATTTTATTTAGATATAATTGAAGAACAATAAACTGCACATATTTCAACTATACAATTTGTTTAGTTCTGATATATGGATATTGCCCATGAAATCATCACCCCAACCAAGATAACACTGTCATCACCTCCAAAAGTCTTCTAGTACCCCTTTGTAATCCACCCCTCTTTCCATGCTCAACTCTAGACAACCACTAATCTATTTTCTGTCACTAGAGATTGTTGCATGTATCAATAGTTCATTTTCTTTTATAGCTGGGTAGTCTTACATTGTTTCACAATTTGTTTAACCCTTCACCTATTGATGGGCAGTAGAGCTGTTTCCAGTTTTTGGCTATTATAAGTAAAGTTGCTGTGAATATTTGTGTGTTAAGTCTTTGTGTGAACATAACTTTTTGTTCCTCTTGGGTGAATATTTAAGAATGGAATGGCTGGGTCATATGGTAGATGTATGTTTAACTTATAAAACTGCCAAATGTTTTCTAAAGTGGTTATACTATACAACATTCCCACCAGCCATTTATGAGAATTTCAGTTGCTCCACATTCTTGCAAACATGGAGTCAATCTTTAAAATTTTAACCAATATAGTATATGTAATGGTATCTCATAGTTGTAGTATTTCCCTGATGACTAATGACATTGAATATCTTTTCATGTGTTTACTGGCCATTCATATATCTTCTTTTCTTTTCTGAAGCATCTGTACATCTGCCTATTCAGTAGTGTTTTAGAAGTTATCTATATGTAGACTGTAAGTATATTTGAATATTATATTTATACCTAGTTACTTTGTTGAATACGTTTCTTGAAAATTTTAATAATTTTCAGTTGATTTTCTTGGGTTTTCCAGGTAGAAATGATTTTCAAAAAGTACATAATTAAACAATCAAAAACAAAACTCTGCCTTTCCTGAAAAGGGAAGTTTTGAAGAAAAAAGTGTAGGCTGTGGATCTAGGAGGACTGGTTGGGTGTGAAAGGAAGCCCAGACTAGCTAAGACTTTCAGATTACAAATTTACTTTTTCTTTTTTTTTAATTAGCTTAGTTTCTGAAGTAGGTATCCCACCCAAAGCTACTTCCTTCTGTAAATAAATTATTACTTGAGAGATTCTTAGGTCTCATCACTTCTTGAAAAGCTGACCATCAAAATTTGAGGCCTTTGGGGGACTGAGATTTGGAGAGCATAGCAGTAACACTTACACCGGTGATTCTCAACTGGGGGCAATTTTGTTCTTTCTCCCACTAGGGAACATTTGACAATATCTGGAGACGTTTTTGATTGTCACAACTATGGCAGGGGGAGGGAGTATACTGTCAGCTGGTGGGCAGAGGGCCAGGGATACTGCTAAACATCCTACAAAGCACAGGTGAGCCCACTGTGACAAAGAACTATCCAGTCCCAAATGTGAATTGTGTTGAGGCTGAGAAACCCTGATTTATGCTAAAGCCATGCTGCAAAATCTTTTCTACCTTAATAGTTAAGGAGTTTGGAGCATTCTAAGACTAAGTACTGGTAAAACGAGCAGGTCAGAATTAGGGCATTACAGGAGTGGGAGAGGATAGCAAAAAAGAAAGAAATCGTATTACAGTAATAAACGTTTTCAAAGGTACCTTTTTAACTTCCAAAGCACATTCCATCAATGCCTTTACACTTCCAACTTCACGCAATGTCTTTTTACTGTTTACATCTGCTCGCCAAGACAAATTCCTCAAAACACTTGCAATAACCTGCAAATGAATGAATTGCATAATAATTTATATATTCAGTGATTTATATTAGTTGTTTTTCTGTTTTTAAATGCCCAAAGAAAGAGCAGAAATCTATTAATACAGAAATTCCTCCTAAATACTAGTGTGGTATCAAAAGGAATTCCTACTATTTAAGTATTTTCCTTTCTTCTGGTGTTAATGTACTCATAATTCAAACATGAGATTGTAAATAATGAGCCACAGCTTAAATTACTTTAAATCAGGACAATGGATATTGATATCCAAGAAAAACAATAGAATTCTTAGTAGTACCTGCTGTAAGTCTTCACTTTCAGATTTTAGTTGGGCCACAAGGGCTCTCATGCAGCCTTTCATAGAGCACAGTGTAGCCTGTAAAATTGAATATGGAGCAGAGGGTCATCATCAAAGAAGCAACCTGAAGGTGCACAACAGAATTTAAAATCCAGTTTTAACTGTCTGATTTTAATAACTAATATTTTTCCCATAAAAATATAGAAAATGACGATATAAAATGAAAGACAAATACTCTTTCAACCCTTTGCTATCTGTTCTTCCCCTGCCAAACTGGAAAAATAAAGTGAATAAATGATAAGGAATATAAGCAAAGGGTTTGAAGTAAGTTTTCTTATTTGGGCAGAACCAGTATATGAATGATACTTGCCTTGGTCATCAGGATTTTCAGACTTGTTCTCATTCCTAAGAAAAGTGTTTTTAATGTGATTTTATCAGAAAAAGTCAATACTGTGTCACATCTGTATGCTTTTGTCTTTGTTTAGGCATAAGACACCCAAACAAGTACAGATATGTACAGGGTTTGGAAGTATAGGTTTTTAATAGTCAGTGCTTAATGAAGAGAGTGGAAAAAAAAATCAGTGAAAAGTAGTTTGTTTGCAACTTACACCTCAAACAAAACAAAACAAAACAAAACAAAACAAAACAACAATAACAAAAAACTTATATCTGATAACTTAAGATATGGATCCCATAAAAACATACCTTGTTGGCTACATCTCCGAAAGTCAAGTTTGTCAAAGCCATTCCAGCATATCGTCTTAATGTAATACTGTAGTGGTCATTAGTAAGCCCATACATTTCACAGTCCACTTGCAATAATTCTGCAATGGCCTGTAGTCCCCCTAATTTTAAAAAGGGCAAAAGGAAAAAGACAATAATCTAAAATAAAGCAAACTGGTATGATGTTGGTATCTTAGGCATTAGGAAAAGGAAATCTCAAAGATTAAGAATATATAGTTTAAATTTGCCTTAAGAATTGTAAGCCACAGAAACTATTATAATGGACTTTTGTATAATATATTTATAAAGTATACCTGACAACTCTTTCATTTCCTGCCAGTTTCTCTACCCTCTGGTTTCTTGCCTTACCGAGTGAAAAAAGAATTAATGTATCTGTAGTGCTTATACACTGTACCTTGCCAACATAAAGAAGGTTATTTTCTAAGGTTAATACTAGGTCTTCCTGAATGTAAGCAGAAAAATATACTATTATTAGGACTTTACAAATATTCTTCACTGTCACATGCTGTGGCCTAGTTATGGTAATATTTTTTAATATGCCAAATAATTACCTTTATGGATACTGAAACTTTTAAATGAAACTGTGCATGAAGTAAAGCTTTTTTTTTTTTAATGAAAAAGAATTATCTATTCAGCTTATTTACTAAGCTTTATAAAATGACGCTTTTTCCTTACTTTTCTTTTCACTAGTATCAAACACCTATTACCCTTGGATTTAGTGTTTCTTTCCCCTTGATTCCCACCACTGGATATGCTCAACAGTGCCCATAGTGATAGTGATCAACACTAGGAAGGCAACGGGTAAACAAGGAGAAAAGAAAGGGAAAGACATAAAGGGGAAAAAAATAAAAGGCAAAGCAAAATGGTGAGACAGTGAACAAAGAGAAAGATAAAAATGATATGGAGGCTATTCAAAATATGTAATTATCATGGAACTGAGGATATTGTTTTGTCACAGAGAAGGGGCTTAGCCAGTAAAAAAAATAGGATGAACATAAACAGGCAATTCTCGGACAGTGAATGTCTAAACAGGTTGTTAACCTGAAAGAGAACAAGTACATTTAAGATTTTTATAAATTATCTTGAGAAGATCAGTATGCAGAAGAATCATTAATACAGCCAATGAGGCAAAGCTGTATTTTGGGGCAAAAATTCCAGACAAGGGATTTAACTGTAGGAAGTTTTTTGCAAAGCTATGTGACTAGCAGAAATGACAGATGACTTTGCATGTAGAGAAGTGAAAATTAATTTGGTTAGGGAAATACAAGCCATATTTAGGAAGATTTTCATCCACCTACCCATCTATATATAGTCAGTAAACAAAATACAGTCACTGTTTATGGAGCTTACAGATTAGAATTTAGACATTGAACAACTGATGGTGTATAGAAGCAAAGGGCAAGCTTAACCTAGTTAACCTAGTCTGGGGATCAAGAAAAAGACTGAGGAAATGTAAGGTGAGACTTAAAAGATGAATGAATATATATACAGAACAGGGCAGGAGTGGTAAAAAAGCATTTTAGGCAGTGAAAATAGCATGTGCAAGGGTCCCTGTACCTGAGAAAGCACGAAGTGCTTGAGTATGGATAGCAACAAGGAGAGGGCCACAAGACAAGGCCAGAGAAATAGGTTGGGCCCAGGTCACGCAAGATCTTACATGCCAGGTTAAGGGATTTTAGGCAAGGAAAGGAATAATTAAATATTCTAAATAAGCTAATGTGGTTGCAGTGTGCAGAACAGATTATGATTGGAAGTGGGGAGAGACAAGTAAGACAAAAGCGCTTCAGAATAGAAGAGATAATGGTGATTTGGACTGGTGATGAAAAGAAGAACAGTGGGGGATAAGGATAGAGTCATGGATGACTTCCAAGATTCTGGTCTGAACATATGGGTTGCCTGGGATCCCATTTTCTGAGAAAAGGAACTCTGGAAGAGATAAGAGATTTGAGTGTGGGAAAGATAAGCTCATTTTAGACAGATGAATTAGAAGTATCTGAAAAGCCATTTAAGTGAAAAAGTCAGATAAAGCAGTTTGATAATGTGTCTAAAACTCAGGACAGAGAACTTGGATTGAGATGTCAGTATGAAAAACAATGTAACTAAAGCCATGCAAGTGGATGATACAGACTAGAGGGAAGGGGAGAAGAGAGCCCAGGATAGAGCTTCAAGGATTTCACCATTTAACAGGTAAAAGAGAAGAAACCAATAAAAGAACTGAGAATTCTGACCCACGAAATTGACCTAGGAATCACTGCAGACTTGAAGACACTGGCCCAGTATAGTGATGGAACCACCAAAATGCTGGGCATTAAAATGCAGAGTATCAAAACCAAAACAAAACCTACTATGCTCTATACCTGCATAAAACCCTGCCTGGTATAGCAATGCCTGGGATATTTTCTTAAGAAAGATAAAATGTGTCTAAAAAGGGTCCCTAAAAAGGCACTACAAGATCAAAGAGTAGTACTATTGTATGGATAAACTAAAAAAATTTAGTACTTGATTCTGAAAACAAAGATTAAAGAAGGATATGGTAGATGTTAACAAAACCATGAAGAACATGGCTAAGGAAAAAAAGAACATCCAATAAAATTTTAAATATCAGATAAAAGAGGGAAGTCTTTAAGAGTTCAGGCAAATAAAAAGAAAAGATGTTTCAGTGAATTTTAAGGCAAATAATATAATTCATTGGGTAAAACTACAAATGGATTCACGAAAATGTGATGTAAACTTATGATTGACAGAATAAAAAGTAGGCTGTCCGAAGGAAAATTAGGATATTTCAAGGTAATATATAGATAAGGTACATGTCCTTCCAAATTTTTCTTGGTCCCTACATTAGAAAATAGTGGTCTAAATGGACCAAATTATTATCCAATACAGCATCTCATAACCTTGCAAATAGTAGAGGACCAATTACCTCAGGTGACATTCAAGAAAATCCTTAATTTAGATTCTTATAAAAAAAGCCATTAAAGTGACGACATTTATTTCTTAAAAATGTATTATTTTTGTTTTACTTGGTTTAGATAGTCATCACTGGCACGAAATGCCCCATTCTAAAATAAATATTAGGGACCCAACATTAATATTCTATAGATTAGTTTTCACAAAACTTCCTGATCATAAGAATCACCTTGGTCATTTGTTAAATAAAATTCCCAGGCCCTTTCCCTAGAGCAGGGGTTCTTAACCTTTTTTGTTCCACAGACCCTTTTACCAGTCAGGTGAAAACCACAGACCCTTTACTAAATCCACACTATACTGTGTATTATTTAATAAATATATCACACCTGCACCAACACATCCCCACAAGAATAATGTTTTTTTGAATTTCAATTCAAGCTCACGGACCCCTGGTGAAGAACCCATGCCCCAGAAATTCTGCTTTACTAAGCCTGACACAGGGCCAGAGATTCTAAATGATCTGACAAATGCCTCTGGTGATCATTGTGATCTAGTTTGCAGAATAAACCCTGAGTTCCTTGAAAGTCAGAGCCATGTCTTACTCATTTTTATATCTAGCACATAGCACAGTTTCTGGGATAGAGTTGGGAATTAATAAACATATATCACTGATATCACTGCTAAAACTTACAATGCTAATAGATGCAGACTCAAATGACCATGATCTTCAGTCCCAGCTGACCTTGGTTTAGGAATTTCCATCAGCTATTTGAGACTTCTTTCTTCTTAATCCCTTACTGCCAGATGCTTTATGCTGCCTGACACTATCTCCCCAGTCCACAAACCTTGATCTTCCTTTTGCCCCAGTGCAAGTTTGGAAGCTAGGAGTGAGAAGAAGGTAATCCCCCTGTGAGCTCTGTCCCCAGCAGTCACACCCCCAAAGGCCCCATCCTGCTCCTCACCTGAAAGCCCCTGCCCTAGCTCCTGTGATGAAATGCCCCGGGTAGCCTTCCTACCTGAAGAAGGAAGAGGAACAAATACTGAGTCTAGGTTTTACTTTGAAATTCAGATGATTAGTGTCAGTCCTAGTCTATACTCCATTGGAATACAGCGAATGTTTTGGAAAAACCTTTGCAGTACCTTAAAATTGGATCAATTTTCTTGTTTATTCATTATTTTTATCCCCATTCCCCCTTCCCATTATTATTAGCGTTAAAAATCAAACAAACAAAAATTTCACAAATGCTGAATTGTATCGAGGAAGGGAGAACTCATAAGATTATATTCAGTTCCACAGGAGGCCAGGGGAGGAAAGAGAATCAAGTGGGCCAATTGCTAGTGCCTGTGGGAAGAAAAGGATGGCTGGAAGGCAGGCCTGAAAGCACAAAGTACATAGCCTCCCCTAAAGTGATGACTCTGAAGGAGTCAACACTCATTTTTGGCTGTTCAGATTCTCTGTGTTTAAAAAGCTTCATGACTTTATCACTTTTAAGATAAATGATGAATGGCAAAGATGAGAGTGGTAGGAATACAAAGTGGGGGCTGGAATGTAATGTAACAAACAGCACAAAAAGCAAGGGCACAGCTACACTAGGATGGGAACTCAGTGTATGATTCTTGCTTGTGGCAGATTAGAGGGATCCAGTTCACATGAGATGGCTCAGCATGATGCAATTTATAAATGCCACATGTGCAAAATGAACCTAGAAATCAAAGAAAAACCGTTACATGGAAAATGGGGTGCATAAATGCAGAATATATAAGGTTTAGAGTGTGTGATAACATGTACCTAAAAGAGTAAAGCTTTCAAAATTAACAGAATATTTCTAACTTAGAGCATGTTTTTATATAATTAATTGTATATTTATATTTACTAATTAAGCAAACATACCATGCTGCTCATGAAAATCCAGTAAAGTATTAATAACCATGAAAGTAATAAATGAGAATCTTAATAATTTGTACTAGTACTAATAAGAAATGACTGAGTTCTATGAACAATGAAGTGGCTCCACATTTCAAAATAATTCAAATTGACCTCCTCATCAACTGTCAGAAGATCTGCCTTGGCAACGGGGACAAGGAGTGGTCCATTTTAGTAATTTTTTTCAATCTTTGGCTAAGATTTTGAAAATCCATGTTAGTTGATAATAGGGTAGCAGTTTTTGTGATTCAGGACCTTTTCTTCTCTGGAAACCAGATACAATCATTTGCTACAAGGAGGAAGGAGCTGATAATAGAAGTTACTGATCTTATATCCCAATTCATCAATGATTAAAAGTCTTCATTTATTATACTGAATTTCTATCATGTTTTAAAAATCAAACAGAATTTTCCTATGACATTAAGAAACATTTTTGTCTTACCAAGTTCATTCATTGCATGTCTATGCTCTTCATCAAATGAAAGTTTCATTAGTACACACACAGCAGGACAGATCTGATGTTCAACAGGAGCTGGCACTGAAAAATAAAGTGGAGATAAACCATAATCCTTTGTTATCTCAAAAGTAACGATGCTTAGTACACAAACACATGAAAAAATGTGCAGGGATCACTAATATATACCTAATGTAGAGCAGCTTAGTGGATCAACAATTATTTGATGCATGCAAGAATAAACATTACAAAAGATGGAACAGAAAATCTGAGAATAGGGCTTCATTTGGTTCCACAAAAATGTTTTACTGCTCATCTGCCCTTGACCTACTCTGTTAGAATAAGCTCCTTGCATGTTTACACTATGATTCAAATAACTCATAATTTAAAATTATGTTGACTAAATGAGGGAATAAAACATTTTGGTATAAAACTTTAATTTTGTTTACAATTTCTATTTAAACTATTGTTGTGTGTGGGTTAAAAGCACATGGCTGTGTACAAATGTGATACCTAGTAGAAAAAGTTCACTATCTAGCCAGATACCAGATAGTAAACAAAAATTAAAAAAAAAAAATGTCCAAGAAAATGTACCTCCACATTTAATTCTGTTCACAAGGTTTCAAAACGTATTTGAAATAAAATAAATAATAAAGTCATTCTATAATCCAGAAATAACTGTATTAATTTATTCTCTATTGCTATTTAAGAACAGATATCAAGAATACAAAATATAGGTCACCCCATATTAAGGAAAGAAAGCCAAAGAACACAATCGAGAAAGGCAATGCTTTCTCAATGAAG
>PVKH010000303.1:0-41002 GCA_004027955.1 Chaetophractus vellerosus
CTTCATTAAGTTGATTCATGATATTTGTTTGGACATCTCTGATTAGTTGTTCCATGTTCCACATCTCCTCCTGATTTTTAGTTTTTTTCATTAGACTGGGCCATGGCTTCCTGTTTTTAGTATGGCTTATAATTTTTTTGTTGGTGTCTAGGCATCTGTTTGTCATAATAGGTTTGTTCAGTTGTTTAGCTTCTCTTTCTACTTTAAGGTTTTATTTTGTTGTTGTTTTTGTGCGTGTGGTAAGGTTTGACTTTGACACCTCATTCCTCTCATTCTTTTTCCTTGCTGTTGCCTATTTTCCCTTGGGGAAAAAAAAAAGAATTAGGACCAGAGAAAAGGACAGAGATAGGAAGAGAAAAAGAATAATAGTAAAAATAATAAAAAGATAGAGGAGAAGCTGTACACGACCTAGAAAAATAACTAATTGACACATGTAAAAAATCATAAGAAGTACAGAGGAATAAGTACAAAAAAGTGGAATAGAAAAAATGAAATGAGAAACAGAATAGAGAAAACTATATAGAATGAATTAAAAGGCCTGAATGCTAAGAGAGGAAAAAACAAAGGAAAAAAGAAAAACAAAAACAGAGAAATAGAAAAAGTAAAAATAGAGAAAACAGAGAAAAAACAAAGAAATAACAAAAATAATTGAATACAAAACAAAAAGAGATGCAGTGAAAGAAAAAAACAGAAAATAGAAGATAAAAAAATGAAGGAAAGGAAAGATAATAATGTAGGTATAAAACATTGGTAAAAGAAAAAAAGGAGGAAACAATGAAAAGGAAAACACAAGAAACAAGAAACAAAACAGTAGCAACTAAACAAAAAGCAATAAAAATAATCAAGGAAAAACAACCTTCCTTCTTATTCTCCTAAATAGCTTCTCAGGCTGCCAGTTTTAGTGAGTAAAATAAGGTGGGGAGGGAGTAAGGAATCTTTAAAAAAAAAATAACAGATCCAAGAAAACCTAAAATAAAAAGAATATCTATATGTTCCCTGTCATAAGTTATCAGCTGGATGCCTGATAACCCAGTGGATCACTTCTCCACTTCTCTAAGGAGACCAGGGAATCAAACTAGGGGCCTGGCATATGCAAGGTAAGAATTCCTCCAGTGAGCTAAACTGTCTCCTTAGGTTAATTAGCCTCTAGAAAGCTATTACCTCTTTTGTCCCAGTCATTTAGACTACAATTTTCTAGAGTTCTGTTGATTAGGCACCTGTCCTACTCCCTCTCTAATCTAGCTCCCCTGTTTCCCCAATCATCTGGCCATGACAGCCTGCATGAGCTCCTCCTCTCTTCCCGTTGGGTCTGTGTCCCTTTTGAGATTTAAAAAAAATAACAGATCCAAGAAGGGGCTCACCTGGCCAAATTCACCTCAAAGAAACCACTGCCCACCCTCTGTCAGACCCCTTTTCCTCCCAGGGAATGCCCCCTCCCAGTCCACTGGCAGCAGTGAGCCAGGGGTGCCACCAAGTCTACTTGCCCTGAGGGCGGGGTATATATGCCCCTTCCCATCACAGGAATGAGCAACTCAAGGTTTCCCTTTGGCTTCCTTATCTTTCCAGTACCCTAGTAGATGACTCAGAGCACCGTCCCATTCTATATATATGCACAGAAGCTCCTTTAGATAGGTTCCTGCCTTCTCTCCATTTGTGTGTGTGTGTGTGTGTGTGTGTGAGAGAGAGAGAGAGAGAGAGAGAGAGAGAGAGAGAGGTGTTCAAACTCTGCCTACCTACCTACCTACTTTGGTGCCATTTTCCCAGGAGTCCACACATTGGTCTTAACATAAACTGTCTCCTAGACCAAGAAGGATTCAATATTCCCCTCATAAGAATTATACTTCTAAGAGTAACTTACATATTAATTGATCATCAAATGTATGTTTATTGAGTTGGCACTATACACAAATATATGTCCTCATAATTTTGACTTCTTATGTTTCCTGCATTTCCTAAACTTAATAATTCTATAAGCTATTTATTTTGAAAATCTCTTACCTTCATTGTTATCCTATATTTCCTTTTACAACATTGTAATCTTGGCTTTTATGAATTCATACCTCTATAACTGCAACATACTCTCAACTAGTCCAGCGTAAATTTTACACTAAAAAAAAAACCTTATCTTATGGTATGCTAGTAAATATTTAATAGCACCATTCTATAAGGAAAAATACCAGATTTATTGCCTTTGCTGGTATCTATTTTGTAAATAATCCCACCATGGTCAATTACAGGCTACCAATGCAACCCACTAGATGAAGACTTGATAAGTGATGCTAAAATAAGGCTCTTGACAGCAGGCCAGAGCAAGCTCCAGCACACACCATGGCTTTATCCATGCTGCATAAAATTACCAGACAAATTCCATCATCTGTTTCACTTGGATCTAACTCATTTTTATAACAGCATGCTGGGGTATAGTAACTTGCCTGAATAACTGCTGTTTGATAGGGAAAATGAGAAACCCGGAAAATGACAGTACTATATTCTTCCACTGAACTGGGACAAGTGCTGAGATTTGGCAAATAGCAGGCTCATCTTCAGCTGCAAGACATGAAGTGGAATAAGCCTAGATTTTGGAGAAAGAGACTATTTTTATGCTGCCTCTTTTTAAAATCTGTTTCTTCATCTGGAGAATAACAATTGTAACATTTTCTAATTTACAGTTTAACAGTGAAAATTGGAGTTATTAATGGTAAATTTAATCTTAACTAGTATTATTAGTCTCTGGTACTAAAAGGAGGCAGACATCAGCAGGTAGAAATCTATTTCTTGTGATATGTCTGTAGTTACTAAAGGATAACTGTTAGTATAATATCTAATAGAAAATAAAGGATAGCAGAGGTTTGGGGCTCAGATATTCTGACAGACAGGATAGATATGGAGATTAGAAAGAGTTTAAGTACTCAGAAATCTATGGATTTCATTAAATCAGCATTTAGAGGGCTGTTAGAAGGGCCAATGGCTGTGGGAAGAACTCCAGACTTCTGGATATAAATGGATAAAAACAAAACAATAGGACATCTATGTGGTATGGATTAGTATATAAATTATGAGAACAAAATCTGATTTACAATATACTACAGCAGTTTCATTGCCAAAACTAAAAACACTGTGGATAATCTCAAGAAAGAGAAAAAAAGCATAAGCTCTTGGGCAGACTGACTACTGTGTTTCTTTAAACAAAGTCCAAATTGTAGACCTAGAATACCTGGAAGTCCTCCTGCTTATGTAAAATTAGAAATGTGGACAAGTTCTAAGGCCAAACTTGAAATCAGTTAAGTGGTGCAGATGTTTAAAAAAAAATAAGAGAGAGAGAAAAAGTAGATCCTAAACTTTAGTCCTTGGCTTTCCAGAATTTGTTTATCCAATCCAAATATCTCTATCCAATTCTAATTCCCAATATTACTCCAGAGGTCTGACTTTCCCCTCTCCTTTGACTATCCACTCCTTACTCCCACTTTAAGATCAAACTTAAATTTCACCTCTTCCATGAAAGCTGATATGTCACC
Organism: Chaetophractus vellerosus; assembly: GCA_004027955.1. NCBI lineage: Eukaryota > Metazoa > Chordata > Mammalia > Cingulata > Chlamyphoridae > Chaetophractus > Chaetophractus vellerosus. The sequence continues at coordinate 3,516 of PVKH010000303.1, forward strand.
ACAAGCTGATATCTCGTTTCTCAAGATTTCCATGTTCTAATTTTCTATGAAGGTGATTAGTCTCAATTCTACCTTATAATTTAAATCACAGTAAGGGACATATCCACTACTTTAGTTTGAAAAGTAAAGGCAGAAAATAAATGATAAGTATAATTAACAAACTCTTACTTAATCAATTTCCTCTTATTTATTCTAGAAGAGGACTTTTAATTATAATCACACCTGTCTGGAAGATCCTTCTGGAAATATTTTATTAGAAATCAGCAATTAATATATATCCCTCCACACTTTAAAATCTGAAGCCATACCATGTAGTAAAAAGAGAAGGTATGAACTTCAGTGTTAGATTAGTGAAAAAATTCCATTGCTCATTACAATATATATTAAGAGCTGAGTGATCTTGTCATATTTCCTTATCAATAAATTAGGGTTAATTGATTGATATAAGATTAATTTAAATGGCACATTTAAATGATCTAACACACTGTTAGAAAAAATAAGTGCTTACAAATATTATTCCTCTAACATCAATTCCCTCCCCCTGTTTGCTTCTTTGCCCTCTTGCCACCTTTCTACATAAACCATGTAGTAAATCATTGATTTCATTCTTGATATCATTGGAAAATCAAGTGGTGCGAAGCCATTTACAGTATCCATTAAATATATATAGATTGGCTTTGATCTACCCTTATTCAACAAAAACTGCTATGTCTGTAAGCTTTTTAATGTTCAACTAATTCCAAAAGGGCATGAAAACTCTTCTTTGGCCAGAATTTAAAAACTGTAGTTATTATCTATATAAATAAAAATGATAATTTATCCTAGACTTGATGTTGTTAATACGCTGCCTTTTGAATATTAAATTTTATGTATTTTTAATGCTAGTTTACCAATCTGATTTTTTTATTTGGCAAAATGTTTTCTTTAGGCACATTAATATTCATGATCAGAATTAACATAGAAGAGCTATTCTATTAAATTTAAATTAAATTCTTAGTTATGGGTGTTTAGAATGGTGCTATTGTTAATTGTTTATACTGACTTTGTGCCATTATATCTAGTGCTGGCTCTGGATTATCTACTATGCTGAAAAATGCAGCTGGGCTGAATTTTTTTGTTCTGGAAGATAGATAGAGAATGGTGATGAAAATGCTAATGACATGAGAATCAGTTCTGGTCCAGTAGAAGCAGTCTCTCATGAGGAAGCTTCTGATGAGATGTATTACAAAGTAGCTAAATATTCCTTATGATCTGTTAGGACTAAATTTCCTGATATAAAACAAAACGCAATTACCATATGCACCCGTCCAATCCCCTTCTTCTTGTTTCTGTGCTTGATGTGGTATTTAGGGTGATATATCTAAATTCATATCATGCTCTTAATTAAAACCATTCTCTAGCTTCCTAGTATTTTAAGGATACCCAGTGCCACCCTCACCACCACTTTCTCCTTCAAAAAGTACACTCCATTGATTTTTTAACATAACATCTACATTTTCTTGAACTTATTTTGCTTTTTTTCATCCAAGTTTTTTTCACCTGGTATTCCTCTACTTGGGAGAGTCTTTCATTCCCCTAGTATATCTAACTATCTAAGTTTATTTCTTGCTTTTAAGGTTATTTTAGGATGTCTTGAGTTAGCCCAATTGAATATATTAGTTGTTCATGTTATGTACTTTGACAATACTTGATAATGCCTTTATTACAGACTCTATCACACATTACAGTAATCATGTGTTAGTTTTCCTTTTTTCCTATTAAATTGTAAATGTCATGAAGTCTTGGAAGAAGTATGTTTGTTCAAACTTTTATGGCCAAGATAGGCCTAGCCCAGTGCTGACACAATTGTAGGTTCCAAAATAAATAATAGAGACTTCTGGTCCAGACAAGATGTCATGGATTTATCTCTCCATGCTCCTCCTCATAAGTACAACAACAAACTCTGGAAATAATGCAATAGACAATTAAATGCAAACAGTTAATGGAGGAAAATGAATGGCCTATTGGTTAGAGACCCCAAAAACAGGAAGGAAACCATAGCACAGGGTGTCTTACAATTCCCCATGAAACAGAAGAAGCAGATGTGGGCCTGATATTTCCTCACTTTCAACCTAGCAACAGAAGGCAGCCAAAGTAGTCTCATCCACACTCACCCCCAGAACAAGCAGTAGTCTAGTTGACAACAACAGCTAAAACAGGCAGAGCTGGCAAATAGGGTCAATTGGAAACAATGCCAACAATAAGCTGCCAAGAAAAATGCTCGCTTTCTCCTTTGGGCCTAATACACCCCTCCTACCCATAGATACAAGACAGCCAGGAAGCACTTTGTAAGCATGATCCTTTCACAATAATGCTTGGACCAGGAAGTGGTTTTTTTCCTTGTGGGCCAAAGATCCCATTCAACACCTAAAATCACCAGTCAATTTGGTAAGGTCACTTCTAACCCCTCAAATAGAACCAATACAACACTGGGAGCTTCAGTAGCATGAAATAAATTAAACAGAGCAAAATCATTCCTCCAAGATTATGGAAATCACAGCCTACAAAATAAGCAAAGATCTGTGTACTACACCAAAACAGGGTGATTTCCTGCAAAAATAAAAGCTTTGATTAGGATCTAGTGGCTCCTACCATGATATTCAAATATTTAGGAAACATGAAAAGAAATCAACCATCATAATATGAATCAGAAAAATCCTAACTTGCATGAGAAAATGCAATCAAGTGAAGTCAACACCAAAATGCATCAGATACTGGAATAATCTGAAAAGAATTTGAAGCATCCATCATAAACGTGGTTCAGTAAGCAATTTCAAATTCTCTTGAGCAAAAAATACAAAACCTCAGCAAAGAAATATGTTATAAAAATGAAAATTATTGAACTGAAAATTATAATAAAATTTTTAAAATACTTGCTTAATGAAATCAAGTGTAGAGTGGAGAAAATAGAGCATAGAATCAGTAAACCTAAGGAAAGTCAGTATCGTCTAAACAATCTGACCAGAGAGAAAACAGACTGAAAAATAGAAAACAGAAGAAACTGCACAGAGTTTCAGTGATGTGAGGGACATTACAAAAAGATCCAAATTTTCCATCATCAGAGTCCAAAAAAAAAAAAAAAAGAGAGAGAAAAAGAGTAGGGCTGAATGAATATTCAAAGAAATATTATCTGAAAGCTTCCAGAATTGGGAAATCAATAAATTAAAGTAAACTCACAGATTCAAGGAGCAGAGCTAACACCAAATAGGGTAAACCCAGAGAAATCTACATTAAGTTAAATTTATGAAGACTAGAGGCAAAGAAAAAATATTGAATGCAGCTAGAAAGAAAGGACACGTTACATATAGGGAAATACCAATCTCAATGAGAATTATTTTCTTATATGAAATGATGGAGGCAGGAAAGAAATGATACAGTATTTTCCAAGTGCTGAAAGAAAAGATCTGTCCACACAAATTCTATAAACAATGCAATTATTTATAAAAACATCATAATAAAAACATCATCAACATGAAGGAAAACTAAGAGGATTTTTCAATATTCTTAAGGAATGGCTACAGGAAGTTCTTAAAACACAAAGGAAATGATTAAAAGACCAACCTTGGAGGATCAAGAGAGAAGAAAAGCAATGGAAAGAATACAAATATGGATAAATAAAATAGATTATCTTTCTCTTTATGAGTTTTTTAAAGGTCTGTGATAACTGAAAGAAATTATAATAACATCTGTTACTAAATAAAATGATATTTTAAGGTAGGGTAGATAAATGGACCAAATCAGAATTAAAGCTTCCACACTTTGCTCAAAGAGATAAAAATTTTGATTCCAGTAGTCTATGAAAGATAACAAATGCATATTAAAATACTTAGAGTAATGAATAAGAAAACTATACAAGTTATGCACTCAATCACAGTGTAAATAAATTAAGATGGAATTGAGAAAAAAATGTACACATATCCCACAGGAAGGTAAGGAAAGAAAACAATGGAAAAAAAAAACAGAAAAAATTATAAATAGGCAGAATTAATCCCATATACATCAATAATTACATTAAATGTGAATGGTCTAAAAATTGTGATTATAAAGCAAAGACTGAGGGTGATTAAAAACAGGTCTTATAAACTATGCCATTTAAAAGAAACACACTTAAAATGAATATCACGATAGGTTGAAAGTACAAGGATTTAAAAAAACATGCTTTTAAAAAGCAGTAATGTCCATGTTAGTATCAGAAGAAATATACTTCAAATCAAAGAAAATTTCTACAATGGACCTTGCATAATAATAAATAATCGTTATTAACATTACCAAACTATATAATGATCTTAAATGTGTACACAGCATATAAGAGGACTTCAAAATACATGAAGTAAAATCTAATAGAACTGAAAAGATAAAACAACAAATCCACAACTATACTTGTTTTTTTCAACAACACCCCTTTCTAAGGTGTTGATAGAACAAATTGTACTAATAGACACAATATTAGCCAGGATATAGAAGATCTGAGCAACACAATAAATGAAAAAAAGGTCTAATTAGCATTTATAGATCACTCCAATCAAAACAGCAGAATACGTATTATTTAAAAGTATACATGGAACATTCAACGAGATAGACCAAATTCTGAGTCGTAAGACAAATTTCAACAATTTAAAAGGATTTCATATCATACAAATTATATTCTCTGATGAAATCAGACCATAAACCAATAACAGAAAGACTACAGGTGACTCTTAGAACACTTGGCAATAAAATAATGTGTTTTAAATTATTGATCAAAGAGAACATCTCAAACTAAAAATACATAGATATAGATCATAATGAAAATTCAGCATATCACAATAGTTGGTATGAAGCTAAAACTGTACTGAGAGGGAAATTTATAGTACTAAATGCTTACATTAGAAGTTGAATTGTGCCAAATCAATAATCTAAGTTCCAGCCCAAAGAAACTAGAAAAAGAAAGAAAAAAAAAATCAAAATAGAACCAATTCCCAAAAGAATTCTCCATATCCAGGTGGTTTAATTGTAGAATTTTACCAAATATTTAAAAAATTAATACCAACAATAGCTTGCAGAAAATGGAAAGAGGAGTTTACATTTCCCAGCTCATTAAATGATACCAGTATCACTCTGATATTAAAAGCAGAAAATGACAGTATTAAAAAAAAACAAAAACTAGATTTCAATACATTTTACCAACATAAATGCAGTCTATCTAAAGATGCATAAGGTCAAAATCTGAGTTCAACTGTTGATCAGAAAGTTCATTCCTCACCTTGGCAACCTGACAGAACAACATATATTTTCTAGGAGTAGATGATAGTTAATTCAGTCTTTACACACTTTTTATATCAATTGTTATGATTAATTTTATTGAGATGTAAATAACACAGGAAATTTCTCACTTTGGTGTTATTCAATTTGATCACATTTGACAAACAGGTATAATTAAAAATATTATTCATATATAGATAGGTAAATAGATATTTATAAAATATGTAATTTATTCCATGGGCTTAAATGTATATTTGAAACATCAGGAAAAAGAGTGTTGAACTTGAAAAGGTCAAAAATTATCTAAGCTGAATCTCAAGAAAAAGAAAAAGACAGGGAAAGGAAAAAAAATATCAAATAGCCTAACATACAGATAATTAGAGCACCAGAAAAAGTGGAGATAGAATGTATCAGAAAGTAAAATAGTTATGGAACTAATGGCCAAAATTTTCCCCACATTAATATAAGGCATTAATCTTGAGATCTTAGAAACTCAGCAAAACCAAGAAAGATACATAGAAAATTATAACATCTAGACACTTAATATTAAAACTACTGAGCACCAATATTAAAGGGAAGATCTTTAAACACCTTTTAGGCAAAACAACCCTAGGGAAACATTTAAAAAAAATAATGCCTAAGATACTCCAACCTGATCAAATGAGTGAGTGAAATGCTTCAGTGCTCCATCACTACACAGAAGCTTTGAATTTCTTGCACGAACTGGCAGAAACATCTTTCTGAAAGTTCCAGAAAATAGTTAAAAAAAACTGTAACATGGTGAGAGCTCAATCAAGACAAAGCTTCCTTAAAACTGGAAGGACCCTGGCTGGTCCCTCCCTACCCCTCAGGTCAGTGCTGGCCAATGCTCCCTGTGTGGATTCCTGGTTCCATTTCCAGAGAGAGCAGAATAACCCCAAGGCACAAAATGGGAGTATGTATGCCTGGACCAATCTGTCTTGTGTGGCCTGAGGGACTCACCATCCCAGAAATTGCCCTATATTTAGAGGACAACTCACTGAGCACTGTGGGAGAGCAGTCAAGTGATCAGAGTAAGAGATTGCTGGCAGAAGGACATGTAGTGCAAGTCTCAGGGCCATGAGGAAACATTTTCCTAAGGAAGAGGGGACACAGAACATCTCCTGCACATGTCCAAGATAAGACACATGTGCAGAAATGATCAGGGCAGCACCTATGCTTTGGCCTGTAACTATTCTCCAAACTCATTGCATGGATCAGGGAACACTTGGACAAAAAAATCAGCAAAAACTGGAAAAGGTGTTTCTTTTCTTCCTTTTCCATATTTTTTACTCCAAGGAAAGCTCTATCTAACACTAGCTAAATAAAAGCTTAAGGAACATATGGCTCAGAGACTAAATTCCAGTGATAGCACATTAAAATATCAAGATGTCCAGGTTTCTATGAAATATTACAGAACATGCAAAGAAACAGGAAGCAATGCCAAAGGCAAAGGAGAAGATTAAAGTGTTAGAAATCATCACTAAGGAGGACTATAGCTGGGACATACCAAAGACTTTAAAAAATTGGTCCTAAACTTGCTCAGAGTTTAAGGAAAACATGTACAAATAAGAAAAGAAAATTAGAAAGAGGTCAGATGAACACAAAGAGAACATCAACATAGAGATAAAAATTATCAAATGGAACCAAACAGACCTGAAGACCACAGCAACAGAAATTTTATATTCCCCAGAGGAGTTCAAAAGCATATTGGAGCTGACAGATGACAGAATCAAAATACTTGAAGATAAGGCCATTGAAATAATTCAGCGTGACGGTTAGGCTAATGTGTCAACTTGGCCAGGTAATGGTGCCCACTTGTTTGGTCAAGCAAGTAGTGGGCTAGTTGAAATGCAAGGGCATTTCATGGACTTTAATCATCAGTGAGTTGATTACATTTATGGCTGATTATGTCTACAATTACCTGAGGAGATTTCATTCAGCAATGAATGACATTTCATCCAATCAGTTGAAGGCCTTAAAAGAAGAAGTGATTTCAGGATTCAGAGATAGAATTCACATCTGTGCCATTTGAATTCTGTGAATTATGAAAAAGATTATGTTCTTATACTAAACTATTTCTGTGGGTGTAGTTCCTTCCCTTTGATTGCATTAGATTCACTTTGTTTTTATTAATATATTTTTTAATTTTTTCTAAAAGATACTTAGATTACATAAAATGTTACATTAAAAAAAACAAAGAATTCCCATATGTCCTACTCACCGCACCTCCCACTTTTCCCCACTTTAACAACTTCTTTCATTAGTGTGGTACTTTCATTGTAATTAATGAACACATTTTGGAGCATTGCCACTAAGGATGGATTATAGTTTACACTGTAGTTTACACTCTCTCCCACTCAATTCTGTAGGTTATGGCAGGATATATAACGGCCTGTATTTGTTGTTGCAGTGTCATTCAGAACAATTCCAAGTCTGAAAAGTACCCTCATATTATACCTCTTTTTCCCTCTCCCTGCCTTCAGCACCTCTAGTGGCCATTGTCTACACATCAATGATATAATTTCTTCCATTGCTAGAACCACAATAAGTCTATAGTAGAATGCTAGTAAGTCCACTCTAGTCCATATTTCAGTCCCCAATCCTAAGGATTCTGGATGGTGATGCCCACTCCACTTCTAATTGAGAGCGGACTTTGATCCCATATGGCTCATGGATGGGATTTCTCTTGCTTGCAGTTGTCAACTCTCTTGGTTCCTTGGTATTGCGGTTGTCCATTCTCACCTCCTTGTTAGTTGTCCTGGGTGAGTCCAATGAACTGGAGAGTAGGTGTTGCAACTCCCCTGAGGCTCAGGGCCCAGCTGGCACATGGACAGCCCAAAGATTCAAGTCTCTTTGGTGTATACCTACCCGCTCCAGCACCAACTATAGGTTCAAATAGAAGAGACAGAAGAGGCATCTGTATAGAAGTCACAACTGAGTCCAACTCTGCTCAAATGTGGCCTCTTTCTAAGCAAAACTCAGCATGTAAATGCATTACCTTCCCCCCAGCGTGGGGCATGATTCCTGGGGATGAGCCATCCTAGCACTGAGGGATTACTACAAAGCACTAACTAGATTCACTTTAGATCACTTGATTACATTGCTTTTGACTGGACTAGGCCAGTGAGGAATGACTCAGGTTGAGTCTGCCCTCTCACTTGAGCTGATATAAATAGAGAAAGAGAAAGAAACAGACACACACAGGAAAAGGAAGCCACCATATTGATCCTGCCATGTGAGAGAGAGGACTGCGGGAATACAGAGAAGCCCCAAGGGCTGAGAGGAGTCCCAAAGTCTGAAACCAGCAAAGCACAGAGGCAGTGAAAGAGACCTCCAAGAGGCTAGGTACACGGTGTACAGCTCAAGATTGAAGACACGAACCATATTCCTGATAGCTCACAGCTAAACTAGGGAAGAAAGCAGAGCAGCAAAAGCTGAGAGAGGAGACTTGGTGGGAGAGAAGCTCTATGCCTGGTTGCCCAAATCTGAGCTCTGGAGGGGAAGGTACAGACCTAGGTCAAGATCAGTGGCTATCTTCACCACATGGCAGAACCCCAGAATCAACAGTAGCTGACTTTGTTGAGAAAGCATCTTTGATGGCGCCTTGATTTGGACATTTCACAGTCTCAGAATTGCAAGCTTTTACCCCATATAAATCCTTTTACAAAAGCCAGCCCATTTCTAGTACTTTGCATCAGCAGCCCTTTGGCAAACTAAGACACCATCTCTACTTCAGACAGACAGCATCTCCTGGGGAACTCAACGAGGATATTCATCAGAGTTCCTGGCTTGCAGCCTGCCTGATGGAATTTGAAGTTGTGCATCCCCAAAATTGCATGAGACAATTTTATAAAATCTCATACTATTTACAGATATCCCTGTTGGTTCTGTTTCCCTAGAGAAGCCTGACTAATACATACAGTCTGAGAATCTGAAAGAAGAAATAAAGAAGAATGAATAAAAGTGACAAGATTGAGAAACCTGTGAGAAACCATCAAACATACTGATATACATATTTTGGAAGTCCCAGAAAGATAAAAAAGAGAAAAAGGAGCCAAAAGAATATTAAAAGATATCATGCCTGAAATTATTTAATCAAAGACATGAATATACACATTCAAAATGCTCAACAAACTCCAAACAGAATAAACCCAAATAGACCCATTCCACAGCATATTATAATCACTGTAAAATGCAAAAGATAAAGTGAGAATTCTGAAAGCTACAGAAGAGAAGCAACATGTCACATACAAGGGAGCTTCAATAAGATTAAATGGTGATGTGCAGCAGGCTCTTGTAGTGCGTGAGCTGACCAGTAGTGAGTGGAGCTGCCAGATGCGTTGCCATATGAAATTGGACATGACAGAAGAGGAGGACTACATGTCTGACTCCTTCATTAATGTCCAAGAAGATATCAGACCAGGTTTGCCCATACTGAGGCAAATCTGAAAGCCCGTCAAAAAGAAGAAAAGTAACCAGAGGTTAATTTGAAAAATAGGCAGGAGAACAAGAAAAGAAGAACAACAAAGATGTGATGTTGAGTTGAAGAATGAACTAGGCTGAGAAAACAAATGGTTTTCTTTGCTCCAGAAGATGGGATGTAAAAGTGGCCAGGATCTTAGCAAGAGTGAAGATGTTTAACTGATTCCTTTCAATGTCAAAACCAGGATAAGTGGCATTAATCATGAAGCATTATTAAAATGGAAATCAGAGGAAAAATTAGAAAGCTACAGCATAAAGATTTGCATGAGTAACCAAGCTCAAGGAAAAGCTGCAGAACAGTTTCGAATGAGACTTAAGAAAAAGCAAGACAAAATGACGCTAGAAGGAAATCCTTTAACTTCAAATTGCCCAGGACCAACTTCTGCAGATAATATCTAAAAATATTCTCAATAAAGTAGAACCTAGAAAAATGTCCTTATTTCTAGAGTTAGATAATTGAGCAATTAGAATTCTCTAAATTTCCATGCCAGTAAAGAAAGAGGATGTTTACATAATTATATATTTTTTGTTTCTTTTTCTTATTTAGGGGACATAATTGTCCACTGACTTGAAAAACTAATAGGGTGCCATTTCCAAATGTAAGTAGCCTAGATGTGGCCAAATACAATTTATGGTTGTATTTTGATGGGCCAACAGGTAACTCCCTTCTTCCCCACTTCATTTTGGAAAAAATTTGAAAGTTAAGACACAGGAGTCAGAGGGAGATCAAAATATCAGCGTGGAAGTTAAAATAGAGAAAAAGGTTGGCTTGTTCTCCAGTCAGGCTCCTAATATTTCTTCCTGATTGGAGGGTCCAGTTTTGCATTCTAAAAGAACTAAGTTCTCAAGGTTAAAGCATCCACACATGCTCAGTTTCTTCTCCCAATATCATTAATCACATAAGACATTTCTCTGTTGGGGATGGATGAATGAGAGTCCAGAGAACTTTTTGCCATACTCCTTTCTCCCAAGAAATTCCTTTTTCCAGTTGCATTGCTAGTTGGTGCTTTTATTGAGGTTCCGAGGGGAGAGAGGGAAAAATCGGTGTAATTTGGGGACATTTGGGGGGCTTAGGAATTGTCCTGAGTGATATTGCAATGACAGATACAGGCCATTAAATATCTTGTAATAACTTGCAAAAATGTTCAGGAGAGAGTGTAAACTACAATGTACACTATAATCCATGGTCAATAGTAATGATCAAAAATATGTTCATCAATTGTAACAAATGTACCAACCACACTAATGAAGGACGTTGTTAATGTGGGAAAATCTAGGAGGGCTACGGAGCAGGGCATATGGGAATCCCCTCTATTTTTTGTATAACATTTATGTAACCTAAGTACCTTTAAAAAATAAATTAAAAAGCACATATATATTTTTAAAGCTAAGCTACCCTTGAACAGTTTAAGAAAACCAAGAGTACAACTGGTATTAGCCCCTGAGCTAATTGACTTGCTCTCAAGTTTAACTTGGAGAATTTTAAAGAAAGATAATGCAAGGGTCCCACTCACATAGATTCTGCTGTAAGTGTTTACTGTGGCCTATGCATCACTACCATTGAAACTGTGATGCAGCAGAGATTAAGAACCACTAATTTAGTTAATTTCTGGGCCTCATTTTCTCAATCAGAAAATGAATCACTATTTTTATGAATGTAAATGTAAAGATATATAAATTATTGGCATTTATAGTTGGATATTATTTAATATTTACTTCTTTAGCTAAAAATAAAACTACATTAATAGCCAAATACTAATAAATATACCTTTCTGTTGGAATTATTAGAATCAAATCCTTTTCTGTCATTTCAACATATTGACATTCAGTCAATCATTCTCAAAGCCACTTGAATAATTTTAGGTGGAATAGAATTAGACAGGAATGGGCTTTTCTTTCTACTCCTACTGACTATGGGGAAATCCACCACCTTCCTGGGGACTGAGAAAACTTCAAATATACTTATCAAGAATTATGCTGAGAATGTAGGTAGGGAGTTTGTGTTCCATACTTCCCCAGCTAGGGCCTTGGAGAGTTGGAGATGTTCCCCCATTCCTGTCCATCTAAGGTTAAAAATTCAAGCTTTCAACATGAGTATAAATTTCTTTTCATTTTTACAGGGTTTTTATGATATTACAAATAGACAATAAGGAGAATGAGGGAACAAAATATTGAAAAAATTTTAATTTGTATCAAATTTGAAACATTGAAGTGAATTTTAACATTACGGTGCCGTTTACTTTGTTTATACTGTGCCACATGTATTTTTAAGGACTTACCTAGAGTTTCTAAAGTGAGTCATTTTCATAAATATAAATCAAAATGCTTTAGCTTCTGGAATTCAGAATAGACAAATGTATTTTTAAAAATATAGTTTTTTTTGGGGGGGGGCGGCTGGATAGCCCAGTGGATAGGGCGCCGGCATACCACATGGGAGGCCCTGGGTTCGATTCCCGGGGACCTCTCCTAGCGGGCAGACCGCCTTGAGAATGGCAAGCCACCATAGGCGGGCCAGAGCCACCATGGGCAGGGCAAAAAGCTGCCACAGACAGGGCAAAAAGTCGCCATGGGCAGGGCAGGTCGCCCGCGAATGGAGTGCAGCCAGCCACCCGCGAACTGAAGCAAGAGCCGGCTGTGAATAGAAGCAGAAGCCGTCCACAAGCGGGGAAAGCTGCACCTGCACAGTGACCAGTCTCGGCGCGTTGCCTCAGTGGGGGGGGAGGGGAGATACGTAATAAAATAAGTAAATCTTTAAAATATATATATATATATAGTTTTTATTTTTATTTTTTACTTTTTTAAAATATATTTTTTATTTTATTTTAAAATGATATTTAGAATACACAAATGACACATAAAAAATATATGGCATTCTCATATGCCCCGCTCTCCACACCTCCCACATTTTCCCATATTAACAACATCCTTCATTATTGAGATACATTCATTGCAATTGATGAACACATCGTGGAGTATTGCCGCTAAGTGTGGATCAAACTTTCCATTGTAGTTTACACTCTCTCCCACGCAATTCTGTAGGTTATAGGAAGATATATAATGGCCTGCATCTGTCATTGCAATGTCATTCAGGACAATTACCAAGTCCTGAAAATGCCCCCGTGTTACACCTGTTTTCCCCTCTCCCTACCCTCAGAACCTCCAGTAGCCACTGCTCCACATCCATGATATAATTTATTCCATTGCTAGAATCACAATATATCTATAGTAGAATACCAAAAAGTCAACTTTAGTACATAGTTCATTTCCCAATTCTGAGGATTCTGGAATGGTGATGTCCACTCCACCTCTAATTGAGAGGCAGCCAATGGATGGAACTCTCTTGCTTGCAGTTGTATACTTTCTCAGTTCCTTGGTATGGTAGTTTGTACATCAGTTGTAACAAACATACCATCCACGTATAAAATGCTATTAATATGGGAAGGTGGCAAAAGGGGAGGATGTTGGAGATATAGGAGTCCCTGTATTAGGTACATGACTGTTCTATAACCTAAAACTTCTTTGAGGACAAAATGAAAAAAGTAAGACACTGGGGCAATAAATGGAAGAAAATGTCACTGTACATATAAGACAACAGATCTTACAATGATGAATAGTGAAATGTCAAAAAATTTTTTTAAATTTTTTCATTATTTTTACCCCAAATTTTTAGTTATTTTTTAATTAAATTTTTTTGGGATTTTATTTCTTATTTTTAAAATTATCATTATTAATTCATTTTCTTATTAATTGTATATGGCTATTTTATTGGCTTCATTTTTGAGGAAGTTTTGGATCACAAAAGGTTTACAACTGTGGCTTGGGAAGATCATTGTTGTGAGGTGTCAGTGATGGGGGATACATGGTACGAAACTGACCTGGGCATACATATAAGGCATACAAATGTGCTCAGATGTTCATGGGTCATTATCACAGTGGGTGGAGTTTCACACAATAACTGAACTAAAATGAAATTGCCATCCTGGGGTGCTTGGTCATGTTCTGTAATGGATCAGCAAGGATCCCCTGAGTACAGGGGCAGTGACTAGTGAAGGAGGATGGTTCATTGATAGACACTTGATATTGATGACTGTGCATTTGAACCTTTACTCTTGAAATTGAAACTTAGCCTAGTATTTAGTGCCTAAGAGTTGCCTCCTGGGAGCCTCCTTGTTGCTCAAATGTGGCCTTTCTCTAAGCCTAACTCAGCATATAAATACATTATATTCCTCTCTGTGTGGGACATGACTGCTGGGGATGAGCTTACCTGGCACCGAGGGATTACTACCAAGCACCAACTAGGAATCCAACTGGAAAAATACCTTGACCAAAGAAGGAGAAAAGGTAAAGGCAAATGAGTTTATATGGCTAAGAAATTTCAAAGTGAGGCGGGAACTCATTCCAGGGGTTATGCTTATGCATGTCTCAGCAGGATCTGATTGACTGCCGAAGTAGATACTACTCCAAATAACTGGGCTACTAAGGGCTCTGGAGATATCCAGACACTATAGTAAAGGCAGATAGCTCAGAAGTTTGGTGCCTTGCCAGTGGGCCCTACTTTGGAATTTATGTTCCCCAGTGTGACAGAGGTGGACTCAGTTATGTTTTCCCTACACATGGCTTTTCTGTCCTTCTATTTGAACCTATAATTTGTACTAGAGTTGATATGTATACATCTGAGAGACTTAAACCTTTGGGTTCTCCATGTGCCAGCTGGGCCCTGAATCTCAATGGAGTTGCAACACCTATTCTACTGTTCATTGGTCTTACCAAGGACAACTAACAAGGAGGTGATGATGGACAAATATACTTTAATGTACCAAAAAAGAGATTATATGCTGATTTCTTGTTGGAAATCATATAGGCAAGAAGACAATGGGATGATTTATTTATTTATTTATTTATTTATTTATTTATTTATTTATTTATTATTAACAACTTTGTTTCAAATTTACAAAACTAAAAGAACAGATAAAGGCAGCTCAACATGGTATGGAAACATTGCTTTTAAAAAGAACAACTGGAAAAAGACCTTGACCAAAAGGAGAATGGTAAAGACAAATGAGTTTATAAGTCTAAGAGACTTTAAAGTGAGTTGGGAGGTCATTCCAGAGGTTACACTTATGCATGTTTCAGAAAGATCTCATTGACTTCCAAAATAATTACCACCTCAAATAGTGGGGCTCCTGAGGGCACTGGAAATATCCGAAATATCCAGACACTATAGTCAGGGTAGATAGCTCAGGAATTTGATGCCTTGCCAGTGGGCCCTACTTTGGAATTTATGCTCCCCAGTATGACAGAGTTGCACTCAGTTGTGGTTTCCCTAAACATGGCTCTTCTCACCCTTCTATTTGAACCTATAATTAGTATTAGGGTTGATATATTTATGTCCAAGAAACTAAATTCTTTGGGATTCCCATGTGCCAGCTGGGCCCTGAATCTCAATGGAGTTTGCAACATCTACTGTCTAGTTCATTGGACTCACCCAGGACAACTAACAAGGAGATCATGATGGACAACAACCATCCCAAGGAACTGAGAGAGTCTACAACAGCAAGCAAAAGAGTCCCATCTATCTGTCCCATGGAATTGAAGCCTCTTCTCAATTATAGGCCATTATATATCATGTAAAAACTTACAATAATGTGTGGGAGAAGGTGTAAACTACAATGTAATCTATAATCCACACTTAGTGGAAATGCTCCAAATGTTTTCATCAATTGTAACGAATGTACCACACTGATGAAGGATGTTGTTAATGTGGGGAAATGTGGAAGTGTAGGGAGCAGGGAAAATGGGAATCCCCTATATTTTTATGTAGCATTTATGTAATCTAAATTTCTTGAAATATATATATATATATATATATATATAAATTTCTTGAAATATATCTATATCTATCTATCTATATATATATATATCTTTAAGTACAAAAGTGCTGAAAGCGAAAAATTTCAACTAAAGATTCTTTCTGGCAAAATTACCTTTCAAAAATGAGGGAGCGTTTAAGACATATCCAGAAAATAAAAGCTGAGGGACTTCATCACCACTGGACTAGCACTAAAAGAAATGCTAAAGGGAGTTCTGCAGGGTGAAATGCAAGTACATTAGAAAATAGATTGAAGCCACTTGAAGAAATAAAGATCTTCAGTGAAGGTAATGACATGAGTAAATATAAATGCCAGTACTATTGTAATTCAGGTTTGTAACTCCACTTTTTGCTTCCTTTAGCATCTAAAAGGCAGTTGCATAAAATGTAATATAAATCAGTGATTTTGGAATCATAGTGTATAAACATGTAATTTGTGACAAGGACTATATAAAGGTGGGAGGATGGAGAGGCATAGAAACAGAGTTTGTTTAACTTTAGAAGTTAAGTTGGTATTAAAGTAAACAAGATTGTTACAGATTTAGGATATAAACATTAATCCCCTGGTAACTACAAAGAAAATATTGGAGAATATGCAAGCTCATAGAGACAGAAATTAGAGTACAGGCTGCCAGGGGTGGGAGGCAGTGGGAATGAGGAGTTACTGAATAATGGGTGTAGAATTTCTTATTGGCAAGATGAGGAAGTTTTAGTAATATAGTATGGTAAAGGCACTGCAATATTGTGAATGTGATTTAATCCTATTGAATGTTTACATGAGAATGACTGTGATGGGTATGTTTATGTTGTATATATGTTCTCACAAGTAAAATACAAAAAATAAAAAGCAAGTAAAGAGATGACAATTAAATGCAGTTTATCATCCTAAATAGGATATAGCAAGGGAGAGAGAAAGGCCCAAAGTGAATTTATAGGGATTTATGAAAGATTAGGAATATAGACTGTAAGCTTTATATCAGTGTTAAATTTCTTGAACTTGATTACTGCACTTAGGGTGATTGCATAACTGAATATCCTGTACCGAGGAAATGTATGTGGCAGTGTTAGTGTTCAAGGAGCATGATGTGTATAACCTACACTCTAGTGTTCAGAAAATGCATTGAACAGAGATAGACAGATAGATGCATAGATAGAATGATATGGAAAATGTGGGAAATTTAATAATTGGTGGATCTGCGTATCTGCAGGGTCAAGGATATGTTGAAAGTAAACAAAACGTCCCAACTGAGTTTCTATATCCTGCAAAATTAAACAGCAAAAAAGAAAGCAAAATAAAGACATTTTCAGGTATCCAAAACTGTCTAGCATCATTTCAAGCAGACCTACAAGACAAAAACAGATGGAAGTTGTCACAATTAAGTGAAACATTGAATATCAATACACAGTCTGCAGGAAGAACAGAGCATGATAAATGCATAAGTATGTGAGTCAATATAAAAAGGCATTTCTGTTATATTTATTATGTAATATGCATGTATTCATACACAAACGCATTTTTTCATTAAAAATTTAATTGTCTGTTAAAACAAAATAATAAGTGTATTTGGATTTAGAACACATGTAAATATAAAACAAACATAAGAATGCATATGATGGTAGAATGTAAATAGAAATAAAATGTTGTAATTATTATATTGTGAAGTAGAATAATATAATTTAAAGTTAAACCATAATAACAGATCATGTATGTTGTAATCTATCAAGCATTTAGTTAAAAGAGAATAGCAAAATAGCTAATAGAGAAGATAAAATAAAATATAAAAACTGAAAATTATGTGGTTATTCAAAACAGGACAGGAAATGAGGAGAGGAAAAAAGAACAGATGAAGTATAGAAAGAACAAATAGCAGGATGGTAAATGTAACCACAGCCATCTCAATAGCTATTAGGAAATTTAAATGGAGATTGCCAGGCAGGATAAAAAAGCAACACCTATCTGTATCTTGTTTATAACAAACACAATTTAAATATGAAAGCAAAAGAGGTTGAAAGTAAGAGAATGGGGAAAATCTCACTAAGCATAAGAAAGAAATAGGAATTAAGTCTGGGATTATGGAAAAATAGATATGTGAGTGTGAAGTTACTGAATTTATGTATTCTGATGATATAAGCAGAATTTGAAATGCAAAGAAAGCTAAAAAAAAAACTTGTGAATTGGCGATTGAAATAATACAAGCAAAAAAATAAGTGGAATTTTAGAATTTGCATTGCACAATAATATAATTAATATAAAAATTTGTATTTCTTTTATTTTAAATCAAAGTTGATTAAAACTAGAAATTGCATGGTATTTTTTAACATAACATGCAAAATATTCCCACAGCTTTTACTGCTTTCATTTTGCTGTTGAGTGTGATTCATAAAAGTGATCCCATATTTCTGCCGAAAACTGTACCTGGCTTACCATAGGCATTTACATTTTTAATGACATTTGAATTCTTATTCTCATGACCTTTTTTGAAATCTCATTCAATAACTCTCTGGATACCATATTATGCCTTATTAAATTTATATATGTATGTCAATACATATATATGTATGTTTTTCTAGTAATTAAATTAAAATGTCATTAAAACAAATTGATAAAAGGATTAAGCGGCTCTAAACTTAAGTCAATAAATGTCAAATATAATCTTTTCCATGTAAAAATAAACTTAAGAACATACATGGAATATTACAAGATAGTCGTTGAATGTATTTTAAACTTCTTTTTGACAGTTTCCCAGTAATACAATTTTAGACATATTAGAAATTATTTTTCATCTGCCAGCTGTTATTCTTTATGTTTAAACTGTTGGATGAGAAAACATAATATTTGTATATGCCCCCAAACTGGATTATTTCTATACCTTGTTAATTTGTTTTAAAATTTGCAATTAAACATAAAAAAAGAAAAAAAAAACAGAAATACAACCTGGATGACTAGGGAGATGAAATGTTTAGTGCTGTTTCCTAAAGTTTGTTTTCCAAAACAGCCCTGACAGTTCATAATTATTTATTTTATTACGGCATTGGGATGCTCATATTTGTTTGCCATAAAGAATTATATCAGGGGACAGTGATTTAATTAATATTATGACTGTGATATCTCAACATTATTTTTCAGTTCAAAATGTTTTGCAAAGCAGTGTTTACCACAATGCATACCAACAAAATTTCAAAATTCATTAGCAACTCAGTTACTCTCAAGAATACTTCTAAGAAAAACACCTGCCAATAGATTTTTTTTTCCCCTGGGCCTGAGATTGGACCCTAGACGTCATATGTGTAAAGCCGGTGCTCAACCATTGAGCCACATCAGCTCCCCTGAGTTTGTTTTTTTGTTTGTTTGCTTGTTTATTTTTTTGTTTTTAGGAGGTACCTGGGACTGAACCCAGGACCTCCCATGTGGGAAGCAGGTGCTCAACCACTTGAGCCACATGTGGTCCCCAGATTTTTTTAAATTTGCTTTTCTCACTGAAGCTGAGCTGCACAGTTAAATAATAACTGAAGCTTTACAACTGAGATAAACAATTCAAAATCATTTATTAATTACCCTCATCATTAAAATAAAACCCACTTTCAACTGTAATAAAGGTAGGTTTATCACCTTTTTTCTGTGTTCTATTCCTTAGAAACAAATTGTGGCAAAATTGTAATAGAAAATGTAAAAGCAGGGATCAGAAACCACAGAAGCCATAAGAATGATGGACTTCTCACAAACTATATTAAATTCCCTCAGAGCTTTCTTCACTCTCAAGATCAAAGACAACATATACTGTCCTCATTATGTTTTTTATACTTTTACAATATTCTTTAATTAAATGATTAACTGATTGTGACCTGAAAGAGCATAAAGTCCTAACTAAGACTGAAATACCAGTTTCACTTGTTTTATTATGCTGGTGATCAACATAGAGAAATCTGGCAAATAAAATTGTTTCCATACTTTGGCTTCTTTAAAAGAAAACAAATGCACATTATTTTAAAGAGAGCATTTCTTGAGCAGTAGGAAATTGCATTCTGCAGTGCTGTCTTGATATGCAAACATAAGTAGAAATTGCATGTGACTTTTGTAGATGAGTTAGTGACATCTAAATCAGACTGCAGTACACTAAAAGACTAAAATAGTAGCTGACAATGACTATCTTTCTACAGTCAGTTTCTGTAAGTCTTTCAAGATTTTTTAATGTGCTATTTTGCTCTTTTCTTCAAAATAACTGACTGTGTTGCCTATTTCCTTACTGTTTCCTGTAAATTCACTTTTAAAAAATAAGTTGATTGATTAAATAATAGAAATTTTATTTATTTAATCTCTATGAATGTTTTCTGGAATACCATAAAGGAGTAACATTATATGTATAAAAGTACATTTCAGTTAGAACCAAACACACACATATACATATACAAACACACATGGACACACACAAACACTAAAGTTTCTATAGAAGTAACCCAGCAGTTAGCACAGTATACTATGATCCTACCAAAATAATTCATTATGAGTGGTAGATTGAGAGGCAGATAGCCTGTATATATATTTTTAAGACTTTATGGAGCTATATAAGTTACAAACCATTCAAAGATTTTTAGTAGTTTTACAGAGTTGGACCATCATTTACATAATCCAAGTTTAGAAAATTTCCAACATCTCCCCCAAAAAACATGATGCCCACTGGCAGTCATTCAATATCCCTACTCCAGCCCTGGGACATCACTAATGTACTTGTTGACTCTACAGATTTGCCTTAACTTGACAAAGATATATGGCATTGTACAATATGTGATCCTTTTTGACTGGCTTTTTTCAATTAAAATAATGTTGTTAAGGGTCATCCAAGTGATAGCATATGCCACTACCTTATTCTTTTTTATTTTCAAATATTTTTTCCACTGCATTGATAGATCATATGTGTTCTATCCATTCATTAGTTGAAGGACATTTAGATGATTTACATATTGGATTATTATATATAATGCTGCTATGAACACTCACATACCAATCCTTGAGCAGTGTTTAGTTTCCTAGCTGCTAAAACAAATTATGAGCAATGACTTGGCTTAAACAGTGAAATTTATTGGCTTACAGTTTTGAGGCTAGAAGTCCAAATTTGAGGCACCAGTAGGCAATGTTTTTTCTCCAATGACTTTGGCATTCTAAGACTGGATGTTGGTGATATTGGTCCTTGGCTTTTTTTAATCACATGGTGTATTAGTTAGCCAAAGGGATGCTAATGCAAAATACCAGAAATCTGTTGGCTTTTATAAAGGGTATTTATTTGGGGTAGAAGCTTACAGTTATTAGGCTATGAAGCACAAGTTACCTCCCTCACCAAAGCTTATTGCCACGTGTTGGAGCAAGATGGCATGTAAACATCTGCAAGAGTTCATGCTTCCTGGGTTCCTCTCCTCTCCTGGCTTGCCTCTCTCCAGGCTCAGCTGCTCTGTTATCACCACAAGGCCAGCTGTAGACTATTAGGCAAACAGCTTGTTTCTCTTCCCAGGGCCTTCTCTCCTTCCTCAAGACCAAGCTCCTTTGTGTGCTTACTTCAAGACTCCAAACTTCCTTCTCTGTGGGGCAGTTTCTTTGTAGTCCTATTGATGTAGTCCAATCAAAGCCTTAATCATTATTTAATCAAGTAAAACTAAAACCTCTGAATCCAAAACATTCTAATATGCCCAAAGGAAAAGACCAGTTTACAAACATAATCCAATATTTCTTTTTGGAATTCATCAATAATATCAAATTGCTACACATGGTGAGGCATATGGCCTTATCTTTTTCCTTTTCCTAATTGGTTCTTCCATAGATCATACAACTCAACAATAAAATGACAAGTACCCCAATTAAAAATGGGCAAGAGACTTGAAAAGACATTTTTTAAAGAGGAAATGCAAATGGTAAAATAGCACATGAAAAGAAATGTTCAACATCGTTAGCAAATAGGGAAATGCAAATCAAAAAATGAGATATCATTTCACACCTTTTACATTGGCCATTATTTAAAAAAAAACAGAAATCTAAAAGTACTGGAAAGAAATGTAGAGAAATAAGAACACTGCTTCACTGTTGGTGGGGTTGTAGAATGGTGCAACCTCTGGGGAAGACAGTTTGGCAGTACCTCAAGAAGCTGTATATAGAACTGCCATATGATCCAACAATCTCATTTATATTCAGGAATATATTCAGAAGAACTGAAAAGAAGTACCCAAACGGATATTTGTACACTGATTTTCACAGTAGCATTATTCACAATTGCTAAAATATGGAAACAAAACAAATGTCCATCAAATGATGAATGGATAAACAAAATGTGGTGTATATATATATATATATATATATATATACAATGAAATCTTATTCATCTGTAAGAAGAAATTAAATCAGGATGCATATGACAACATAGAAGAGCCTTGAGGACATTATGTTGAGTGAAATAAGCCAGACACAAAATGACAAATATTGTATGGTCTCACTAATATGACCCAAATACAATGAGTATTCATGGAGGCAAACTCTAGAATATAGATTACTAGTGAACAAGATGTAGGTTGAAAATGGACCTGATGCTTAATGTATGTAGAATTTTTAATAAGTTTTACCGTAGAAATGTAGCAATGAATAAAGTTGATGGAAACACATTGTAGTGAGTATAACTATACTACTGATTTATAAATGTGATTGTGTTTGAAAGGAATAGTCTAGAAATGTGTATGTCAATTGAAAGAAAGCTAGAGAATAATGTAGGGACAGTGTTGCATAGTGATTTCAGTGGTAGATAAAGATTGTGGTTAATAGTATAAATATAAAAATGTTCTTCTTTTACAGTGTTAAGAATATGGTGATACATAGGAAAATTATAACAATGTAACTTATGGGTGATAGTTAACAGTAATATTGTAAGATTTTTTATAGCAATGGCAAAGATATTATATCAATTCTAAGGGACAATGGGTGTATAAGATTCTTCCTTCTGGTGTAATGAAAATGTTCTCAAATTGACTGAGGTGATGACAACACAACTCTGGGATGAAAATAAGAGCCACTGAGTGTACACTTTGAATGGATTGTACAAAGCATGGGACTGTATAACACAGTGAACCCTGTAGTGCAAGATGGATCGTGGTTAACAGAACAGATATGAGAACATTATATCATGAACTATAACAAATCTATAATACTTAATAATATAGGGTGTTAATAATCAGGTAAGTTGGGGAAAATACACCAAAGATATGGGTTAATAGTTACCAGCAATTTTTTAATGATGATCTTTCAGAATTTGTAACAAATGTTTCACAACAATACAAGTTGATGGTTGTGAGGTGATGTATGGGAGCCTTGTAAAATGTCAAGAACGTCTGTTTTGTAAGTTCACAACTGTTATTATATACTTATTGGTTATATATGTTCATGTATAACTAATACACTTCAATATTTTTTAAAATGAAAAACTTTCTCTTCCACAAAAACAGTGGTGTGCATGGCCAATCACTATCACAGCTTTTGATTAGTGAATTTGGATCCCTGGGTCCTGGCTCTGAGGGCAGCTATTGTTTCAACTTGCCTTGGACAAAGGCATTAGTAGCCATTCTTTTAACCCAACCCAGACAGGGGCAGAGATGGTGGAAACTTAATGACACAGGGATTCATCAGGGCAGCTGGGATATTTAGCTGAAGGGCTAAATTTGCTGGGAAGACCAGGAAATTTCAGCCTTTGGAGCCATCAGAGAAGTTTTTAGTGACTTTCATGAACCCCTCCTCAAGACATATTGGAGCCTGTCTGTTCCACCTTGTGTGTCCCTGACCCAGTGTTAGCTGATAAAAGACTTAATTGTGAAAGTCCTCCCTGGTGCGGCCCTCCCCAGAATTTGCCATCTAAGCAAAAACAGCAGGAGACAACAAAAGGAATGTAAAAAATTAGAGGGGCAGACAGACTGGGACAAAGACCTGCTAGCTTCAAATAGTCATGAGAGGGAGGTTTGTCTCCTGGGACACTGAAGGGACAACCAAACTCCTGTAAACAGGAGAACTCCAAAACAACTAACAAGCAAAATCCCAGGACAAGACAGAGGCCCAGAAAGACATGTGCATTTGCCTTGAGCAGACCTTCCTGAATGGAGGGCTGAAGTTCAAGAAATCTCTGGCTTATCCCCAGCTGGTTACAAAACCAAGAACAGGCATCCAAGGGAGTAAGTCCCAGAGAAAACACTTAAAAATATTAAAGTGTACAGCATGCAACAAAACAATACATGATAAACAAAGAAACAAGAAATGATGGCCCATCCAAAGGAAGAGGGTAAATATCCAGAAAACACCAACAAAGAAGAGGAGATTATGGATATACCAAAGAAATTCTTTAAAAATATGATCCTAAAAATGCTTATGGAGTTGAGTGAAAGTACAGAGGAAGAACTATAGCACATCAGGAAAACAATGAATGAACAGCATGAGAGTCTAAGTAAAGAGAGAAAATTTAAAAAGGAACAAACTACACCTACTGGAGTTGAAGACCACAATAACTGAAATGAAAACTGCCCAGGAAGGATTCAAGAACAGAATGGAGCTGGCAGAAGAAAGAAACAATGAACCTGAAGATAAGACACTTGAAGTGATTCAGGCTGAGGAGTGACAAATCTATGTTATGGATGTCCCAGAAGGAGAAAGAAGAAAGAATGGGGCAGAAAGAAGGGTGAAAGAAATAATAACATAGAACTTCCCAAACTTAGCAAAAAATGTGAATATGCACATTCAAGTAGCTCAGAGAACATCAAACAGGTAAACCTGAAGAAAAATAAATCCCACCATATATTAATTACACTATCAAACACAAAGCACAAGAGCTGCAAGAGAAAGCAACATGTTACATGAAAGGGAGTCCCAATAAAATTGAGTGCTGATTTCTCATCAGAAACCATGGAGGCAAGAAGGCTGTGGGTTGAAATACATAAAGTGCTTAATGAAAAGTGCTAGCTGCTAATTTTATACGCAATGAGACTTGCTTTCATAAATGAGGGAGAGATTAAGACATTTGCAGATAAACAAAAGCTGAGGTGCTAAAGGGAGTTCTTCAGACTTAAATGAAAGGACACTATACAGCGTCTTAAAGCTGCGCAAAGAAAAAAAAGATGTACAATAAAGGTAATAATTTGCATAATTATCAATGCCAGGATTATTGTATTATATTGTTCACTTCTTATTTCCTACACAAATGAAAATGCAAAATGCAAATGCATAACAAGTAAAAATATATTTATGTTTTGGGACATATGATATAAAAAGATGTAAATGGTAATAAGTACAAAAATTGGGGGGAGGCAGATGGGTATAGGAAAACTATGTTTGTATGTTACTTATGTTCAGTTGGTACCAAACCAGATGCTATTAGTATCTATTTATGAGGTTAAATTTTAACCCCATGGTAACCATAAGGAAAGCAGATGAAAAATATATCCAGATGAAAAGAAGACCCTCAAAATTGTACAAAACAAGAAAGTGAATAAATAAAAAGGCAGGCTTTAATGACAGTAAAGAATGAAAAAGATATAAGACTTACAAAGACTAAATAGCAAAATAGCAGAAGAAGGACCTGTATTATTAGTAGTGACATTAAACATATACAGATTAAACTTTCCAGTCAAAGGCAGAGATTGTCAGAATGAATAAAAAGCATAAACCAACCATATGCTGTTTGCAATAGCCTCACCTTAAAGTCAAAGATACAAGTAGGTTGATGGTGAAATGATGGAAAAATTATATCATGCAAGTAGTAACCAAAGGAGAGTTCATGTGGTATACTAATATTGGATAAAATAGACTTTAAGTCAAAAACAGTTATGAGGGACAAAGATGAGCATTGCACTTGATAAAGGGGTCATTTCAACAGGAAGATGTAACATATATAAATATATATACACCTCACTTAGTTTGCCGAAGGCTGCCAATGCAAAGTACTAGAAATGGGTCAGCTTTTATAATGGGATTTTATTTTGGGTAAAATCTTACATTTCTGAGGCTGTGAAATATCCAAATGAAGGCAACATCAGAGATGCTTTCTCACCAGAACCAGCTACTGGTAATCCTGGTATCCAGCCACATGGCAAGATGGCTGGCAATCCCTGCTGAGGTTTCTGCCTTCACTAATGGAATCTTCCATCTCCCAAAGCTCAGTTGTAGGCAATCTGGCATTGGGCTTGTCTTCTTCTCGCTCAGTCTCTTGGAGCTTCTCTGCCTTTCTGCAACTGTAGATGAGCTGGAGTCCTTTCTCTCACATGGCTGGGTCAAATATGTCAGAGCTCCCTTTTCCTGTGTATGTCTGTCTGTCTCTGTGCCTCTGTTTATGTCAGACCCAGGAAGAGGGTGAAGGTCCAATCTAAGTTACACCTCACTGATATCCAATCAAAAGAGTCTCACATCCACAGGGATAGATTTAAGAACATAATCTTTTTGGGATTCATAAAATAATTTCAAACCACCACAGCAACTAACAAAAGAGCATAAGAATATATGAAGAAAATCTGACAGATTTGAAGGCTGAAATTGACATTTGTACATTAATAATAGGAGATTTTTACACAACACCCTTAATAATGGATAGACCATCTAGTCTGAATATCAATATGGAAGTACAGGACTTGAATGATACAATAAACCAACTAGTCATAACACACATATATGGAATACTGCACCCAACAAAAACAAAATTCACATTCTTCTCAAGTGCACATGGATCATTCTCCAAGATAGACTATATCTTGCATCACAAAACAAGTCACAAGAAATTAGAAAGTATTGAAATCATACCATGTATACTCTCTTACAACAACAGAATAAAGATAGAAACCAATAACAGAGGAAGAAAGGAAATAATCACAAATATAGTGAAATTAAATCCATACCTTTAAACATCCAATGGATTAAAGAAGAAATCAGAAGTGAGATTGGGAAATATCTTGGATGAATGAAAATGAATCTACAACACACCACAACTTATGGACTGCAATGAAGGCAGTGCTGTAAAGGAAATTTATAGCTCTAAATGCTTGAATTAAAAAGAAGAATGAATTAAAAAACAAAACAATAGAGAGAATTTAAAAAAAAACAAAAGATCAGCAAAATTGGCAAACCTTTAGCAAGAATGACAATGGAAAAAAGAGAATGGATACAATAACAAAAGTCAGAAATAAAAAGGAGGACATTGCTACTGACCCCACTGAAATTTAAAAAATGACTATAAGTGAATACTATGAATAACTGTATGTCATTAAATTGGATAGCCTAGATGAAATGGACAAATTCTTAGAAAGACACAAACTACCTAAATCGACTCAAGAAGAAATAGAAGATCTCAACAAACCATAGACTAGAAAAAGGAATCAGTCAGTAACCAAAAATCTCCCAATGAAGAAAGGCCCAGGAGCAGGTGGCTTCATAGGGGACTTCTATCAAACATTCCAAGAAGAAGTAACACCAGTTCTGTACAAACACTTTCAAAAAATTGAAGAATAAGGAACACGAGCTAACTCATTCCATGAGGTCAGCATAACCTTCATAACAAAACCATATAAAGACACCACAAGAAAAGAAAACTACAGACCAATATCTCATATGAATATAGATGCAAAAAACCTCAACCAATTCTAGCAGACCCAATCCAACAGCATATTAAAACAATTATTACACCATGATCAAGTGGGATTTTTTCCCCAGTATGCAAGGTTGGTTCAATATAAGAAAATCAATTAATGTAATGTGTCACATTAACAGAATAATGGAAAAAGAAAACAACACATGATCATTTCAATCAATGCAGATATGGCCTTTGAAAAAATACACCACCATTTCTTAATGAAAACACTTAGAGCAAGAGGAATAGAAGGAAACTTCATCATCATGATAAATGGCATGTATGAAAAGCCCACAGCTACCAACTCAGTTAATGGTGAAAGAATTAAAGCTTTCTTTCTAAAATCAGGAACAAGATTAAGGATGCCAACTGTTTCCATTGCTATTCAACATTGTCCTGGAAACTCTTGCCAGAGCTATTAGGCAAGAAAAAGAAGCAAAAGGCATCTAAATTGGATAGGAAGAAGGAAAACATTCCTTATTTGCAGAAGGTAGGATCCTATATATAGAAAATTCTGCAAAAATCCACAACAAATCTACTAGAACTAATAAATAAATTCAGCAAACTGGCATGGTAGAAGATCCACACCCCAAAATAAGTAGGGTTTCTATATATGAGCAATGAACAATCAGAACAATAAATCAAGAAAAAATCTATTTACAAGAACATCTAAAGGATTCAAATATCTAAAAATAAATCTAACCAAAGATTTAAAGACTTTACATGGAAAAATATGAATCATTGATAAAAGAAATTAAAGAAGACCTAAATAAATGGAAAGATATTCCATGTTCATGAATTGGAAGACTAAACATTATTAAGATGTCTATAGTAACCAAAGCAATTTTTAGATTCAATTCAATCACAATAACAATTCAACAACATTTCTTTGTAGAAATGGAAGGGTCAATCATCAAATTTGTAAGGAAAGGTAAAGGGCCCCAAATAGCTAAAACCATCTTGTAAAAGAGGAATGAAGTTGGAGAACTCACACTTCCTGATCTTAAAATTTATTAATCAAAACAGCACAGTACTGACACAAGGACAAACATATAGACCAATGGAAGAGAACTGAGAGCTCAGAAATCAACCTTCACATTTATGTTGCCAACTGATATTTGACAAGGTTGCAAAGACTACTTAGTTGGGAAAGCATAGTTTCTTCAATAAATGGTGCTTGGAAAACTGGATCTCCATTTGCACAAAAAAAAAAAAAGAAGAAGAAAAAGAAAAAGAAAGAAAGGAGGACACTTACCTGACACCATATACAAAAATCAAATCTAAATGGACCAAAGGACTAAATCTAAGATAGAACTATAAAACTCCTAGAAGATAACATAGAGAAGCATTTTCAAGATCATGTGTATAGACAATGGTTTCTTAGACTTTATACCCAAAGCACAAACAACAAAAGAAAAGAGTAGATAAATGAGAGCTATCCAAATTAAAAAAAAAAATTCCTCAAATGATTGTATCATGAAAGTAAAAAGACAACCTACACAGTGGTAGAAAATATTTTGAAACCACATATCTGTTAAAAGATTAATATCAAGTATAGATAAGGAAATCCTTCAACTTAACAATGAAAAGACAACCCAATTTTAAAAAATGGGAAAAAGACTTGAACAAACATCTCTCCAAAGAAGATATATAAATGACCAGAAAACACATGCTCAACATCACTAGCCATCAGAGAAATACAAATCAAAACCACAATGAGATAACAAAACCACAATGAGATACCATTTCATACCCACAATGGCTACTATTTAAAAAACAAAAATAAGTGATGGAGAAGGTACATAGGAACACTAATTCTTTGCCAGTAGCAAAGTAAAATGGTGAAGCCACTGTGGAAAACAGATTGGTGGTTCCTCAGAAAGCTAAGTATAGACCACATGACTCAGCAATCCCACTACTGGGTATATACTCAAAAAACTTGAAAATAGGGACTTGAACAGATATTGGTACACTGATTTTCGTAATGGCATTATTCACAATTGCCAAAAGATGGAAGCACCCAAGTGTCCATTAATTGAGGAATGGATAAATAAAATGTGGTATATATATACACAAAGGCATATCATTCAGCCATAAAATGGAGTGAAATCCTGACACATGTGACAACATGGATGAATCTTGAAGACATCATGCAGAGTGAAATAAGCCAGACATAAAAGAACAAATGTTGTATGATGTCACTGATTTGTAAAAATTAGAGTAAGAAAACTCATAGAGTCAGAATCTAGAATACAAGTTGCCAGGGTGGAGAAAGAGAATGGGAAGTTAAGTCTTAAAATGTACAGGGCTCCTATTTTGAAGGATGACAATGTTTTGGTCATGGATGATGGTGATGGTAGTACAACATAATGAATACAATTAATAGCACTGAAATATCTAAAAATAATTAAAAGGGGAAAAATTAGATTTTATATATGGCAACAGAATAAACATAAAATATCCACAGAACTATGCTCCTCAAACAGTAAATCCTAAGTTAAACCATAGACTGTAATTTATAGTACAATGATAAAAATGTGCTATAATGAATTGTAACAAATGTTCCACAACAATGCAAGGTATTCATGGTGGTTTGATATTAGGAATCCATTATTTTATGCATGATTGATCTGAACCCAAAACTTCTTTAATAAAGAAAAAAAAAAAAAAGGCCAAAAAATCAATTACCCTTAAATGTAAAGTTTTATTTCTGGATTCTCAATTTTGTACTACTGTTTTGTGTGTGCATCTTTCTCCTGCATATCTTTTAATAAGGAAGATAAATAACTACTGAATAATGACAATATAAAGTTTCTTTAGAAACTTCTACTTTTTAGATTTCCCTGTTTTTAAATCCTTAGTTTTGCTCCTATAAAGTCACCTTCTTTTATTTTGAATCATTGTTTTTTTAAATTATTCTGTGTCTTCAGCATATCCCTTCATATTCTGTTATCCTTAATCATGTAGTTTTTATCATGTAATCTCCAAAGTCATGTGGCCCTTATAATTTTTTAAAATCCAACTCAACATATATTCTGTAAACCCTTTCTACATTAGTTCAACCTAGAGTAAGCTTTAAGGATTATGACATTTAATGTTGTCAATTTTTTTCTGTTTTACCTATATACTATCAATTCCATTAAAATATATTAATTATGTATTTTTGGAATCATATATTTAGAAACAATTCATTATACAGAGTGAACACCCCTGAATTTTAAGTATGATTTTGGGGGCAGCTTTTCTACAGTTAACTTTACTGAGCTATGAAAAATATGAAAAATGCACCCATTTTAGGTATGCAATTCCACAAGTTGAATAAAAAAGTGTTTTTCTACTCCTAGCTTAATGAAAGTTTTCAAAATGATTTTTCTTAATCTACTGAAATACAGTTTTCTTACTGTACAGATGAAGATCCTATCAATAATGAGGAGTTATATCATTTGCTTTTCTAATCTTCCATCAGCCTTGTATGGTTGTGATAAACCTTACTTAGTCATGAATTATTAATATTTTTTTAATTAATGTTTGATAGAGGGTTTTAGCATTTATGCTAAATGATACTCATCAGTAATTTTCTCTTGAGGTCCTAGTCAGAATTTTGTATCATGAATACAATGGCTTCCTGTATTTTTAGAAATTGTTTGGGAAAGATGTGATTTCACTTCATCCTTAAAAGTTTGAATGAATTTGCTATTGATACCACACATGTCTGGAATTGTCATTGTGAGAAAAATTTTATTGTAAATTTAATTTCTCTATAGATTCCTTTTCTTCAGGAATAAGCAACCATTTTTTAAAGGGTCAGAGTAAGTTCTTTAGACTTTATATGTTCATATGATCTCTATCACAACAATACAACTTTACAATTATAGCATTAAAGCAGTGATGTAGAATACATATTTAAATGAGCATGGCATTGTTACAATAAAACTTTATTTACATACATAGTTGGGCAGCCCACAGGCTATAATTTGCCAACCTCTGATTTTTACTAAATTGTAAAAATTAGTTAATATTAGATATAAAATGAGAATACTTTAAGATAGATCACTATGTACATATATATGGGAAGAGCAAAGATTTGTATATATGGAGAGAAATGTGATTACTGTGTCACTGAGAGAAATTAAGCTGGAATTACTATTGTAATAGTATAATGTCCAGAGGACTGTGTAGTAAAAATTTTCTTGAAAGACAAGAAACTAGTGAAGGGTTCTTCACACTTCCACAACTTCAGGATTTATTATTAGCTTTTTCCTGAGCCATGTAAAGCTCACTCATCAGATGTACCCAAACAAACTCTGCAATACATCTCTCCAATTGTGGTGACCAACCTCTGGCCGTATAGAGGGGTCCTGGGAAAACATCCCTTGTCTGACCCAGTTCTTGGTGATTGCACCCTCATTGGAATCTCAAAGTTGATAGGACTCAGAAATGAACATGGACTGTGTATTCATTTTGCCTGGTCCAAGGAACCTTCACTCTCTTTCAATATTCAACTTTTTAAAGTCTGCTTTTCAGCTTGGTTCTGCCACAGAATCTTGGAACTGGCACGGGAAAATATGTGGAGATCTACATAGATGACAAGTTTTATGTGGGCTAGCCAGTTCTTCACACTGGCTAGAATAACTTCATCTAGACTTTTCTTTATAACCTAGAGAGAGAGAGATTAAAAGAAGCATAGTTTTTGTTTTTTTTTTAAAGATTTATTTATTTTATTACATATCTCCCCTTCCCCCCGCTGTGGCGACACGCCAAGAGTGGTCACTGCACAGGCGCGGCTTTCCCCGCTTGTGGGCGGTCTCTGCGTCCATTCACGGCCGGCGCTTGCTTCAGTTCGCGGGTGGCTGGCTGCGCTCCATCTGCGGGCGACCTGCCCTGCCCGTGGCGGCTCTTGCCCTGTCCGTGGCAGCTTCTTGTCCTGCCCACGGCGGCTCTTGCCCGCCCATGGCGGCTTGCCATTCTCAAGGCGGTCTGCCCGCTAGGAGAGGTCCCCGGGAATCGAACCCAGGGCCTCCCATGTGGTATGCCAGCGCCCTATCCACTGGGCTATCGAGCCGGCCCATGAAGCATAGTTTTAATACATCAAGATATCTAACAAACTCCTTGAATGTTTGCACAATTCTGTAGTATATTTTGGGAGGATTTAGACATCCTGGTTTACATCCTGGTTCTGTCCCCTTATATTTTGGTCTCAAATTATGTCACACTACTTAGCTTACCTCCTCCTCTTTAAACACATGTAATGGTTTGGCAGTTTTATGTAATTATGAATTTCAAAATATAAATTGAATCATGCTTATAAACTGATCTGTTAATCTGAGCATGATTAGGTTATGATTAGAACATTAACTGGGCCACGTCAGTAGGGCATTGAGCCCTGCCCCTCGGTGGCTGTGGTCTCAAGTATAAAAGGCAAGGCAAAAGACAGAGGGAGCAGATTTTTGAGAAGCAGTTCTGATGTTAGAGAGGACGCCCCAGTAGAAGAGAAATGAGCCATTCGCCTGATAGTCTAAATTGACCTTGTGGAGGAAGCGCTAAGCCCAGAGAGAAATGCAGCCCCAGGAGGAGAGAAACCCAAAAGGCCTGAGCCCTGGCAGATGTCGGCAGCTGTCCTGCTCCAACACGTGGACTTTGGTGAGGGAAGAAACTTATGCTTTGTGGCCTGGTAACTGTAAGCTTCTACCCCAAATAAATACCCTTTATAAAGACCAACCGATTATTGGTATATTTGCAAAGGCACCCATTTGGCTGACTAATACACCACAATTAACCCAGGGTTGTTGGAAGGATTAAATAGTGTGATATACAAAGAACTTGGTGCAGTCCTTAGCATAGGGTACGTTCTCATCGAGTGATTGTAAAAGTTGATGTTTTCAGCAGCATGACATTGTCATCATCAACATCATAATCCATATCAAATTTCTAGTGAATACTTGGGAAGCATTTCTCAAAATTTTGGGAGTAGCTATTAAAACACAAATTGATATCAATAGAGTAACCATTCAATGAGAGGAAAAAGCTCAATAGATCCATGAGATCAACTAGTTTTGTTAATATTTAAGATACTTTCAAGAAGAAAGTGGTACATCCTGTGTGGAAATGGTTCTGAAACCCTAAGCAACCAGTACTGGAAAGGCTTTAGGAGGCATATATTGTGCACCTTTAATATGTGGCTTCACACTAAAATCATGTGGAAGCTTTCTACAATTTCTGATGCCCTGGCCCCACCTCAGACTAATTAAAGCATCATATGTGGGAGTGGAACTCGAGCATCAATATTTAAAATAAAATAAAATAAAAGCTCTCCAGGTGATTCTGAAAATGGAGCCAGAGCCAAACCACTGGAGTGAACTCTCATACCATATTATTTGTCACCACCTTCTACTCAGTAACTTGAAATTGTCTTTTAAGATGAAAAACAAAATTTAAAAATCTGAGTTTATAGCTTACATTCACCTGCTGGATCTATTGAAACATATTTTCAGAGACACTGTCAGAGAGTATGCTTTACTCACAGTACTTGTACTTTGACATCAGGCCACTAATGTCTCTTATGCTGCTCTAAAAACACACAGGATGTGTTCTGATCAAACTGCTGGACTGACAGTTACATGAGGGCCAGATGGATAGCACGTGTGTGGACATGTGCTGCTGATAACAAAATACAGGTAATCACATTTCTAGTGAAGTATTTGAAACAGCTGGAATGAAGCCTCTGT
Source organism: Chaetophractus vellerosus (assembly GCA_004027955.1). Classification (NCBI taxonomy): domain Eukaryota; kingdom Metazoa; phylum Chordata; class Mammalia; order Cingulata; family Chlamyphoridae; genus Chaetophractus; species Chaetophractus vellerosus. Next base: position 37,520 of record PVKH010000303.1, read on the forward strand.
TGTTTTTCTAAACTTGGAGTTCAAAGTTTCACATATCTAAAACCTTAACCTTTAAAAGTATTCCAGTTGATTTTACTAGAGGAATTGAGCAAATGCAATACTTAGTAACTGCTAACAATGACAATTTTTCACAGGTTATATATGCACCCTTTATGTACAGTTGCTTATTAATACCACCTAAGCACTTTATAGAAAGCTGATTGGCAAATCTGCATCATTTACCTTTTATTTGTCTTTGGATTCTCACACCAATAAGACTACTGCATGCATCAAAAGAGAGTTGGAAGGTAGATTGTTAACATAGGTAGGCTATTCCCTGTTTTCCTGTTATTATACTAAAGGAATCTAAAGGAGTTTGAATTCTTTTTCAATTCTCTTTGATATTCTAGAGCTCTAAAAGAGTGTTGCATACAGACTGGTAGTAGTGCAATATCTTATTAATTCCATTCTGTCAACTAGTTAATTACCTATTATGGGCCATGTATTGTCCTAGATACTTGGACAAAAGAACTGTCTTCATATTTGTTCCATAATAATGTTATTTTTGAGAAGCTATTAAAGTACCTCAGAAAGGACATATTTAGACTTGTATCAGGGTACTAAAATTGGAGAAGAAAATAATGTTCCTATTAGAGATATATTTCATATTGACCAAATGTCCTATAATTACTGAAGTTGGCATTAGCGGAAAGACAGGTTAGATGTATTAAAACATGTTTATGTGTGTGTGTATGTGTACAAAAACATATGCGGTAATCTGTATAATGAAGTATATAAGGATAGCAATTGTCTTGTTAGACAGGAATAAAAATGGACACTAAAGAGAGTGAAAAGTTAGGAATAGATCCATGACATCCTATTAATCCGATTTTTTTTTTGAAAATTACAAAAATTAGAAAATTTCCAGGGAGCAACATGTGGACTTGTCTGATTTTGTAAATCTTGGGCTCTATCTGTAAAATAAGATTTCACCATAGTAAAAATATGATGATTTGCTTGCCTTGGCATTCCTTTTATGATGTGGTTTCTTTACAACCTGAACATTGTTTCCCCTTTAAAAATTATCAAAACAATCAGTTTTTGTACAATAAATGCCAACTGCTAACAAGAAGAGAGAAAAACGATTCTTCTGCCCTATTAATATATAAGGTCCTTGAAGTTAGTGTGTATACTTATTTCTCTTTTTTACCTCAGTATATAAAATGTCCTTGGCATATCTTAAGTATTTAGGAAGCATTTGCTTATGGATTTTTAGAAAATTTAAGCCATTATGTCATTTTAATTGTTCATAATTTCATTATGGTCATAGGACTTTTCATATAAATTATTACATTAACAAGAACAAATATTCCTATATCATATTTCATATTCATTTCATATACATTACTCCAAAATCAAGAACACAAAAGTAATCCAACAGTATGAAGACCATTTATGAGTATTTCTTCAGTACATACTAGAAAGATATCTTTTCATAGTTGTTGATTTACATTGCCATCTACCACCCCCCCAAAATAATCATAAATATTTTATCCTTTGGTGTCCACCTCATTGTGATTTTCAAAAATTAAATTGGTTATGAAAGTGCAAAAAATTGCTCTCGGATGTTAGATTCGCAGATATAAATATGGATCCTAATTTTTAAAGAAAATTGATGAAGCTCATACTGTAGGACACTTTGTTTCTGACAAGAAAAATGACTTCAACATCTCGAAGTAGATGCGGATGTCAGACATTAATGATAACCAATGTGCATCTCTATGGTCCAGTAATTGTTGGTACTTAATTTCAACAAAATCACATTCTTCCCACAACCCTTTCAGTGTGGCTGTAAACATGACAGTAACTTTAAATCTTGTTGACAACTACTTCCCTTACCTCTCAGCAGGCAGTCAGGTGCAGTTCAGATGGTATCACACAGAAGGGTATTTCCCAATTTCCCTTACATTCTCTTAACTCTGATCTAGACATTTAGGACAGAGATGAATGTTGGGTCAGAAATGCTAAAACTTCCCTAAAGGGTATACAATCAGCCAAACAATTAGAAATGTGGCAGAAAAGAGTGAATCAGTTTCATTTTAGCATAATACCCACCTTGTCTCCCAAATTGTTCCAGACATTTTTGTTTGCTAGTGGAGGAGAAAGAATTGCTTCTTTGATAGGAGATTAGACTGAGATTACACAATGGAAGCTAAAATGAAGACAAGTGGCTCACTTTAGGTAGAGATTTACTCCAAGTAAGTGCTATGCGATTATTAATATTCAGAGCACTCCTACTCACAACTATTTTGTAAGTCAGTCCAGCAGCCAAGGTGCAAATGTCTAGCAGAGCTTCCTTAATGAAGTAGTTAAATAGCTACTTATTTATTTATTTATTTATTTTTATTTGATAGAGGTTCATACTCATTTTTTAAAATTATTATTTATTATACATCCCCCTCCTTTTGCTTGTTCTTGCTGTGTTCATTTTTCTCTGCGTTCCTCTGTGTCTGCTTGTCTCCCCCTGCTGGGGCGACCCGCCAAGTCAGCTCACCGGCACAGTGGCCCGCCTGCTCATGGAGGCTCGCCCTTGCCCACGGGGGCTTGCCTTTTCCTGCAGGGGCTTGCCTTTTTGCCCACGTTGGCTTGCCTTCTCGAGGCAGTCCACCCGTTCGAGGAGGCCCGGGGACCGAACCCGAGGCCTCCCATGTGGTAAACCGGTGCCCTACCAACTGGGCTATACAGCTGGCCCCCCATACTCATTTTTAATCTGTATCTGAGTAGACAATTCAGTGGCCAATTTGGTCAGCTATTAAAGTAGAAAGTGCAGCTTAATATGCTTTTAAAAAAATGGCTTTGAGTCCCGATTCTACAATTTATTAGATGAACAATCTTGGTCAAATCCCTTCAACAGTCTAAACTTTAGGTACCTTATAAACCGGGGATAGGTGCTCCACACACTTGCACATAAAAGACAGATAATAAATCCCAATTTAAAAAATAATAATTTTACAATAATAGTTCTTCATAATCTCCATTTCCATTACAAATATGTATACCTTTGCTCACACAAAAATGTTTCATCATCTGCACCATACATCTTTACCTCACAATCTACAAAATTTCTCCCAGGATACATCTTATTTTCTATTTAACCTCAGGGAAAATTTCACCTCCTCTTATTCTTGCTTTGTACCACATGGAAATCTTTTATGACTCCATTTACCATTTTATACTGAAATTTTCTATTTATGTGTTACTGCTAGACTGTACCGAAGACATCTTAGTCACATATTATGTCTCACACATTTTTATCTCCAGCATTCAACACTAAGTCTACAACACTATAGCCATTCAATTAATGCTGATGAATCAATATTCTAGATTTTTCATATGGCCATAATGAAATGAAATGAGCAATATTTAATGATTTCATTTATCCTTTCTTCTCTGGAACTACATTTTAAAAAATGAGATTTGGAGAAGCACAGTGAAAAATGAGAT